>CAKJTU040000028.1:0-85071 GCA_917834065.1 Ceutorhynchus assimilis | reverse complement strand
AAATAAATAGTAATCATAATACAGGGGCGAGTTCAGGAATGATACACCCAGTGTGAGTGTGATACCGGTGCGACGCCCTAGCTGTTCAAAAATGCTAGACGGTGCTTTGGGCATGGGCCCAATGGCCAGCCTACATTAGGCTTTCTGCTATGTTCGCAAATTTATATTAATCATATCTATATTTAACGAGCTGACTACAACAGAAAATTCTATTTTTAGCTTCTTTATCCAATTATTCCATTAATGGGGGCTCCTGAAACTCTATATTTTCATGCCAAGTAATATTTTATGCAAAAATTGTCCCAAAAGTATCCCAACTTTTCACAAAATTGTCAATAAATGGAGAATTGATTTTTACAAGAAATAATTTCTATATTAATAGCAATATTTAAAAGGTACTTACAATAATATTTGCCTCAGAAACTCCATCGGTTTCACTATAATAAGGAAGCAACCACAATTTAATATTTTCTTTACGTAAAATATCGCGTATTTGAATCAATAAATCTTCCTTTTCCACCAAATTAGAAGCCATTTTCAAATCAAATATACAAAATGAAAAAATTTGCTGGACAATGAAAAATGAATAAATTTGTTGAGTCAAGGAAAAACTAAACAAAAACAAATAACATAACCTCGAATTTTTTGATGATTGCTCAGTGAGTACAACTTACAACGTTGTAATGTTGTAATTTGTAAATTTAAATTAATTCAACAATAAAGGCTCTTTATTTACAAATTAACTAATTGTTTTATTTATTACAATTTACAATTCTTATAATTTAGTTATTACAATAAACTTTTATATTACTAATATATTTTAAGAAATCGTAAGGGGAGTTTGGCAACGTCGTAGCTGTTTCAAGATAAATAAAGAAGAAATCTGTAATGCGCCTTGCAGTTTGCAGCGCAGCAACTGTCAAATGTCAGTTGTCAATTCTCCATCAACAAATTAATTTTTTCCTGATTCTCCCAGAAAAACAAATCTGAAATCATCCAGAAAAGTGCCAGGAATTAATTAATTATGGCGGGTTTTCCGGGCAGTATTGCCTTCGACGAGTACGGCAGGCCCTTTATTATCCTGCGGGATCAGGACAAGCAAAAAAGACTGACCGGAATCGACGCCCTAAAGGTGAGGTTAGATTTTCTTCAATGTTTACATCTGGTTTTTCAAACTCTGAAAAAGCCCTTTGAAATGGTTGAAATGGCCCTTATTAGGATTTATATAGGATGTAGTAGGTGTGAAATATTTAATTTAAATTTCAGAGTCATATTTTGGCCGCTAGACAAATTGCAAACACTGTTAGGACTTCTTTGGGGCCCAAAGGGCTCGATAAAATGATGGTGTCTCCTGACGGTAAGTTTACAATCCTATTAACGTGATTAACATCAAATGGTTTTTAACAAAGGCCAAAAAATACCAGGGTTAGCAAAAATATAGCTAAGGGCGGGTATTATAAAACTGCTTTGAATGTTAACTTGAAGTTAACTTTTTGAATTACATGTATTTTCAGAAGTTAACTTTAAGTTAACTCTCAAAGTAGTTTTATAATACCCGCCCTAAATGTATCCATAATTTTTGGTGGACATTTGTGTTTTTGATTTATATTTTTATGTAGGTACTCTCTAAACTAACGTTTTCATTTTTCAAACAGATAACTACTTATGGGTTTCAGAATTTTATTTCAATTTTGTGTTTGTAGGTAAAAGGAATGTTTGAAAAACTGTCTTTTTTTAAACATTTGGTAAGAATTTCTGTTTGCCTTTGTACATGTGTTTTTTTTTTCTTAAATATTTTGGATTTTGGTGGGACTTTTGTATGAATAGATATTTGTGTTAAATTATATGGAAATATCCAACAATAATCCATCCAAAATCCACTTTCACTTGCCAGGGATAATAGAAAATTATGATATTTTTTGATGCAGATAGACACGTGAAGTCCGTCGATTTTAATCTGATACTCCAAAGGAATGGGAGATGGTGGCTTCCTACGTTAGAATGCCAATGGTCACCTGACGTCACACCTGTTTTTGCCAAACTCTTAACCCCCTCGCTCCTCATATGGAAAGTGTCAGATTAAAAAAGACGAAGGATAAATGAACCGAGAAATGAGATTGACCAATATTTTGCAAGATTTTAGTCAGATTATTAAATAGATTAATAAGTAAAAATAGGAAATTTAAACAAAAAAATCATGTGACTGAAAACCCCCCATTGGCATTGGCTGAAGGTGATATTCATGCACTTTGTTACCACATTAAAAATGCAAAATTTTTGAAGGAAATTTCCATTCAACCAACTGTTAACATGGATGCCATGTTTTTTTCCTATTTTGAATATCAATATTTAGGGAGGCAATTTTTGGGGTCCATTTAAAGAAGAAAACTGCATTATGAACCTTTTAACTTTTGAGATACATGGTTTCAAAAATAATTCATTTATTATTAATTTGTTTGAATATATTTAAAGAGTACAAGAGAGTACAGGGTGCTGCAATTTGGAGTGTTTTAACAAGAAAAACATACTTCCAGATCAGATAGAGAAAAATTGACTTAGATGTCATGGGATTGATTTTCGAGAAACATCGATTGTCAAAAACCGTATCGCGATATCTTGAATGGTACCATTAATGCAGAGCGATTTTAAATTTTCCCCTATTATGAAAAATGGCTATAAGTTTTTTGTTTATCAATTTTTTTTTTTTTTTTCTGAAAAAACATCTTTGGGTTACTTTTTCGAACACAATCCAGTGGCGTACTCAGTTTTTTTCTATTTAGCTCCCATTTTGAAATATTGACCAAAGTCCGATTTTTTTAAATAGGACACCCTGTACATAATATTTAGTACCTAATTCCACTGATGTACAGGGTGGTCCAGATTGGATACTTTCTTATGGAAACACCCTTTATTTTTAGAGATAGAAAAAAAATGGACCCCCCACTCTGAGGCTCAAATTTCATAAAATCTTGATTGGTGCAAACCGCATTTTGATATCTTCAACCGTTTAGCCGCTAGAGGGCGATTCTCGATTTTGAGCAATATGGTGAAACCTTCATAACTTTTTTGTTTATGAAAATAATTGATTTCCGTGAAAACTTTCTAGAAGCACATTTTTAAGCAGAATTCAGTGACGTTCTCAGTTTTTTTCTGTTTAACTTCGATGTCGAGATATTGACCAAAATTCGATTTTTTTCAATAGGACATCCTATATATTAATAGCTCGTTAAAAAGCTCTGCTTTTGCTGATTTCAATGATATAGGGTTCGATAGGTTTACCTCTAACGGCTTTTGGAAAAAAAAATATTTCGGTTTTTGTCATAAGAAACAATGTGTTAGAAAGAGACCTTTCTCAGTTTCCTTGCAGAGATCAAGTCCTTTTCCAACACATTGTTTCTTTTGACAAAAACCAAAATAATTTTTTTTCTCGAAAACTGTTAGAGATAAACCTATCGAGCTTTATATCATTGAAATCAGCAAAAGCATAGCTTTCTAATGAACAATCAAAATCAATATACCTATAGGGTGTCCTATTGAAAAAATTCGAATTTTGGTCAATATCCCAAAATCGAAGCCAGACAGAAAAAAACTGAGCACATCACTGAATTTTGCTTGTAAAAGTGCATCCAAAAGGTCTTTACGAAAATGAATTATTTTCATAAACAAAAAAGTTATGAAGGTTTCACAATATTGCTCAAAATCGAGAATCGCCCTCTAGCGGCTAAACGGTTGAAGATATCAAAATGCGGTTTGCACCAATCAAGATTTTATGAAATTTGAGCCTCAGAGTGGGGGGTCCATTTTTTTCTATCTCCAAAAATAAAGGCTGTTTCCATAAGAAAGTGTCCAATTTGGCCCACCCTGTGTGGTCATTTTATCTTGATAACATTTTAAACTATCATATTTTTTTTTTATTTTTAAATTTAGTCGGAAAAATAAAAAAACATACTGTAGGGTTGATTTCCAAGTTTTAGATATCAAATCAAATCAAATCAAATCAAATTATGCTTTATTGTCCCAACTAAATTGTTATTGACAAAGCAGCCTTATTAACTAACATCAGTACTTATACTTACTATGTCATAATCATAACATGAGAAAAAAACTTTTAAATGCCTTAAGTACTACATTACAACAATACTGTTCCTATCACAATCTACCATTATTATTGCCTTAAAAACTAAAAATCAGTCGTTTTCAGTCGTCTTTAAAAAATAAAACAAAAATAAAAAAAGTAAAAAATAGACAACGGACTCAGAAGTTTGAACAATAAAACAAATTAACAACTATAACGCACACTACAAACAGAACAATCCAGAAAAAAAAAAAAAAAAAAATCTAAAACCTGTCCGCCAGAAATTCATCAATTTCGTAATATGTCTTTTGGGCAAGCAGCGCCCTGACGCCCCTACGAAACTGTCGTTCAGTCTTTATTTGTTTAAGACCCGACGGCAAATGATTGAACAACTTGCGACTTCTGAAAATGATAGAGTCTCTTACCTGGCTGGACGTGGGTATAGGAAGGCTAACATCATTTTTCTGTCGAGTGTTATGGGTTGTATGCGATATGAATATACTGCTTTTGTGTTTCCTGTGAATTAAGCAGACCGATTCCAACACAAATAATGCAGGGAGAGTCAAAATATTTTTAGAAATGAATAGCGGCCTGCAAGAATCGCGTGGGTTGGCTCCACATAAATATCTAATTGCTCTTTTCTGCAGCAAAAAAATGCCATTAAATAACTGCTTAGAGCAAGTACCCCAGAAACACAGCCCATACCTCAAATGAGACTCTATCAGAGCAAAATAAGTATTTCTGGCAATACATGGTTCCAGTTCCCTAGAAATAACTCTAAGTGCAAAACAATTAGATGCCAACCTATTCCTCAAACACTTCAAGTGTGCTTCAAATTTCAGACGATTATCTATCCAGAGACCCAAAAATTTATTTTCCACAGATGGAGTTAATAAACTGTCATTCAGACTGATGTCAGTAAGGTTACATCTAAAATTCATTGCATTTGTTTTAGAAATATTTAATGTCAGCCCATTAGCGTCACACCAGTGTTTAATCACACCTATGTCATTACTGACCGCATCCCGTAATCTAGAGCTGTCAGAATTATGCCACAATATTGTTGCGTCATCAGCAAACAAAGTGAAATTGCCAGAGATATCAAGGCCTGCGAAGTCGTTGACATATAACAAAAATAAAACTGGACCCAAAACAGAACCCTGAGGAACGCCACAATTCAACACTTGCTCGCCAGACATTGAACCATCAAAAGAGACCCTCTGTGTCCTGCCTGACAAATAACTCTCGAACCAGTTGAGAGCGTTTCCTCTAAATCCGTATGATTGCAGCTTCCACAACAATTTCCCATGATCAACACAGTCAAATGCCTTTGACAGATCACAGAAAACCGCTGCTGCCACATCAGCATGGTTAAGATTCAGGTACAGCGATTCCAGAAACGAGAAAATGGCATCACTAGTCCCCTTGGAGGTCTGAAACCCAAACTGCTCTTGCGCTAGAATGTTGTTTTTCTCTAAGTATCCAACAACACGCTTCTTAACAATCTTTTCAATTATTTTGCCAAGCGTTGGCAATAGTGCCACAGGTCTATAATTTGAGGGACACTCCTCATCACCCCCCCTTAAATATTGGAATTATCGTTGCCAATTTCAAGCTTGTGGGGAATACCCCCGTACAAAATGAGTGGTTTATGCAACTCACCAAAACCTCACGAGCTTGCATAGGAAGTTTCAAAAATAACCTTATTGATATTTCGTCCCAACCCGAAGCAGCATTTAATTTGATGTCCTTAAATATAGTATTTATTTCGAATATGTCAGTAGGAGCAAGAAAAAAGGACCCTGAGGGTGGTTCATACTTAAAGAAATACCTATGATCATAAGTAGCCCGAATTTGGGAAGACAAACTTCCTGCAACATTACAATAAAAATCATTTAATTTGGCTGATGTAAGTTTAGACCCTGAATCTTCACATTTACTACCTTTCCCCCGAAGCTCGTTAACGATCTTCCAGGTTTCCCTTTGTATATTCCTAGATCCCGCAATTCTATCATGATAATAGTTCTGCTTGGCTATTCTGATTGTTTTTCTATATACCTTCCTATATTTATTAAAGTAAGAAATAAATAGTGGATTTTTCATGCTAAACTTCCTAATATAGTGCAGTGATCTCATGTTTTTTGCTGATATCTTTATGCCTTTTGTGAACCAAGGCTTATCAATTTTCTTTTTCTTTTTTAAAAATCTTAAGGGGAATGCTCTATCGAAATGCTTATATAATAATCTATGAAATTCTCCCAATGGTTCAAAATTATTCAATACCAGCTGCCAATTTTCGCCGATACACAATTGCAGAAATGTTTCATAATTATTTTTGCAGTAGACCCTTCCCTTCTTAAACCTTTTTGCATTCTCATTTTTCTTTCTTATTGCAAATGTACAATAAATTGCCTCATGATCTGAGACTCCCGCATTCACAACCTGAACTTGAAAACTGTTTGATTCCACATTGCTGCATACATAATCTATGAGAGTGGCCGAATGTGGAGTGATTCTTGTAGGATTCTCAACAATTAAGTTAAGGTCAAAAGAGGACAAGAGATCAGATAATAAAACCGTATTAGGATTCATTGGCTCCAATATAGGGTGGACAAAAAACAAAAGACTAATATATTTTGACAGTTATGCACACAAATAGCATTTTTTTAAATGAAACACCCAGTACATTTTTAGTTTGTTTGATAATCTGTTTCATTCTGATTGCAATGTATTCAATACAATACACTTGAATGCAATTTTTTTCATATTTAAACGCAGAATTGTTTCATTTATTTTAACTGGAAATTTTGACTACCTACACAGATTACCTGCAAAGTTCGGTAGGTAGACAGAATTTTCTATTAGAATAAATAAAACATTTCTGCATGTAAAGATAGAGTAAATTGTATTCAAGATTCAAGTATATTGTATTGTATATATTGCAATCAGAATGGAACATATCATCAAACAATTTGAAAATTTACTGGGTGTTCCATTCAGAAAAATACTATTTGTGTGCATAACTGTCAAAATATATTTAACCCCCCACTCTGAAGCTCAAATTCCATGAAATCTTGATTGGTGCAACCCGCATTTTGATGTCTTCAACCATTTAGTCGCTAGAGGGCTTTTCTCGATTTTGAGCAATACTGTGAAACCTTCATAACTTCTTTGTTTATGAAAATAATTGATTTCTGTAAAAACTTCCTAGAAGCACTTTTTCCAGCGGAATTCAGTGACGTTCTCAGTTTTTTTTTTGTATTTGGCTCCGATTTTGAGATATGTATTGACCAAAATCCAATTTTTTTCAATAGGACATCCTATATATTAATAGCCTATTGGAAAGCTCTGCTTTTGGAGTATTTAATGATATAAAGTTTGATAGGTTTATCCCTAACAGTTCTAGAGATAAAAAAATTCTGTTTTTGTCATAAGAAACAATGGGCTAGAAAGAGATCTTTCTCGTTTTCCTTACAGATATAAAATCCTTTTCCAACACATTGTTTCTTATGACAAAAATCGAAATAATTTTTTTCTCAGGAACCGTTGGAGATAAACTTATTGGACTTTATATCATTGAAATCAGCAAAAGCGGAGCTTTCCAATGAGCTATTAATATATAGGATATCCTATTGAAAAAAATTGGATTTTGGTCAATATCTCGAAATCAGAACCAAATAGAAAAAAACTGAGAACGTCACTGAATTCCGCTTGAAAAAGTGTTTCTAGGAAGTTTTTACAGAAATCAATTATTTTCATAAACAAAGAAGTTATGAAGGTTTCACAGTATTGCTTAAAATCGAGAATCGCCCTCTAGCAGCTAAACGGTTGAAGATATCAAAATGACATTTGCACCTCAAAATTTCATGAAATTTGAGCCTCAGAGTGGGGGGGTTCATTTTTTTTTTATCTCTAAAAATCAAGGACGTTTCCATAAGAAAGTGTCCAATTTGGCCCACCCTGTACGCAAATAAGCATAATATACCATTATATAGTCAATATTGCGATTTTCCCTGCTCTGATTGGTTGAGACCAAACACTGGTACGTTTTGCCAAAAGTGACTAAAACGCGGTACATTTTGCCATGGCATCTTCCGCAAAGCTCGGTCGGATCAAACGCAGGTACGTTTTGCCAAACTTCACCTAAATGTGGTGCATTATGGCATGCCCAATTTACAATATATCCATACTTTTATAAAATAAGTAGATGTTTTTTCATTTTATGATGGTTCTGAAATTACGATCTAATATTAAATAGGATTATTCTTTGAGCTGTTCTAAAAAAAAAAGATTATATTCCGCAAATGCCTCTTTTACAAGATACAAGTTACAGGATACAATGTGTTAAAATTAGCAAAAGTGAGGATTTTCAGAATGACAGCGAAAATTCTCCCATGTTATTGTATACATGGTTGTCATGCTAATTTTTGATACAAACAAACGATTCCTGATAGCAACCATTTATTTGTATTGATTGTTAAGATGTTCAAATCGTTTAATACATATTTATTTCCATATTTTTTCATTCTCATACGTGAAATAATCCTCTAAATACCACTTGAGCTTTAAAATGAACCAGATCATTTTTCACTCATGCGTGTTTTCTCTGCAAATTTCACTCGTCCTACGGACTCGTGAAATTATAGAAAACACGCAATCGTGAAAAATTATCGGTAATTTTGAAGCTCTCGTGGTATTATCCCCGAAAACACCAACAATCCCTTTTATTAAAAGCTCTTACGTGAACCTCAATATTGGACTTTGCTTAAAAAAACCACTGTGTAGGTATATTTACAAAAATCTCGTAATAGCTCTTTTTGTACATGCTAACAGCCATCTATCCCATTTTATTATATTTATAACATATCTTTATTACATAGCATTACCTTGCATTTTTTGGGATTACACCTCAATGGAGATTTTCACCAGAAAGAAAAAAACTAAATCCGTGTATGTGTAATCCCAAAAAATGCAAGGTAATGCTAACAATTCACCTGAAACATACAGACATTTATTATCTTCATTACATGTTTAATAATACCCTTATAATACCCTTGCGACTTATCGCGACTATAGGAATTTTGATCGTGCGGCTTTCTGTAGGGATCAGTGGCAGCCAGTGGCAACCTAGTGTGGTTGTGCGCTCTTGGAAAATTTTTTGGAGGTGCCACGTCCTGTTTTACATTTATTTTGTATGTTGATTTTTTTTCTTTTTACTTTAGGAAAAATTATCGAAAACAAAAATATATGTATTTAAATGAGGCTTGAATGTTTGTATTCTAGCCATAATACATAATTGATATTGAAATTTATAATAAAAAAAAAAAACCGGGAACAACAGAGTTGTCAAACCGCCAAAATGGTGAAAAAACATCGAAATATTCTCGATTGAGTGGAAACAACATTGGAAGTGTGCATTCAAATAGCGCACGGCGCATCCCTTTCATCGGGCGACTTACCGTATATTCCCGATCAATCACACAGCGAGAAAACACATTTACCCAGAGCGCTGAACGATTCCACACCGACCACCCGGACCACCAGCACAACCAAGCGGGAGAAAAAAATATACAAGACAGGGCGCGCTTTCGTTCCGTTCGTGCGAATTTAAAAATAGAAAAATGAGTAGATATTTATCCTAATTTAGAAAATTGGGTAGGTATTTTTTAATTGAAGTTTCTTTTCTTTCCAAAATTTTAATTTTATTTTCTTCCTTGGTTTTTGGAGGCAGTGCGCGCGCACGAGCGCACTTATTGAGAAGCCGCCCCTGGTAGGGATCTCCAAAGTATACGGTTCGAGGATATTTATTATCTGCCTAATATCGAACTAAAAGTGAATGCTTTTAATTTCTGTCTTTTGGAACTTTTTAATTTGCATGCACCAATAAAAACCTCCCGAATTACTAAAAATAGGGCTCCCTGGCTAACCACTGACTTGAAGAATCTTATGACTCTTCGAGATAGAGCTTTAACAAAATATAAAAGAAATAAAACTGCTACTGCCTGGGAGACTTATAGACATCTGAGAAATACAGTTAGTATAGCTATTGACAGGGGAAAAAGGGCATATCTTGAAACAAATATTCAAAACAATGGGCCAAAGGAGAACTGGAAACTGTTAAGGGAACTCGATATTCATTCGAAAGCTAAGAGGGTGGTCCCTGAAAACTTGGGCAATGCCGACGATATCAATGAGTTTTTTGCAGGTGCCGCTCAGTCTGGCGATCCGAGTCCAGAGACCCTGGGCTGCGTTCAGGAATGACTACAGCCAAGCCAAAATTGGCATTTTGCGTTCGATTTCGGCTCCAACCTACGTGGTTCGGCATTACAGGTGGAGGGGGAAAAGTAGGTTTTGGCATTAGCATTGCCGTCCTTGAACGCAACCCTGAACTACTATCTTAACAATAGACGGGACAATGCTGCCAGCTTTGCGTTCAGACTGGCGACGACCGAGGAAGTTGAATTGGCCTTATCTTCCATAAAGTCAACGGCCATTGGTTATGACGGCATTGATTTGTCAATGTTGCTTCACTGTTGTCCTAATGTCATACCAGTGATTGTTCATCTAGTCAATTTCTGTATCGAGACGCAATATTTTCCTGAATGCTGGAAAACCTCCTACGTTTTGCCTCTTCCGAAGGTGCCTTCCCCAAGCGAGCTGAAGGACTTAAGGCCGATCAGCATACTGCCTACTCTTTCTAAGGTCGTCGAAAGGCTCCTTGAGTGCCAAGTGAGGGAATTCGTGCTCCATCATCAAATCTTGCCCTCTGTCCAATCTGGATTCCGCAAAAATTACAGCTGCGCAACGGCGCTCTTAAAGGTGACTGATGACATTCTGAAGGCTTCGGATCGCGGCGATTTGACTGCATTGGTTCTCCTAGACTATTCCAAAGCCTTCGATTGTCTCAACCATACTCTTTTCTTGGGCATACTTCACTATCTGGGATTTGACAATGCTTCGAGGGTTCTTATTGGGTCATACCTCACTGGACGAAACCAAATCGTCAGGCTTAATGGCAAGATATCGCGGCCTGTGGAGATGACTTGTGGTGTACCTCAGGGTTCTATCCTTGGGCCACTATTTTTCTCCCTCTATACATCGCAGCTTATCACATGTCTGCGATACTCGACTGAACACTGCTATGCTGACGACACACAGCTTTATCTCTCATTCAAGCCTGATATCAAATAATGATAGCCAACGACAGACTGACGCACGATCTGAATGCGCTTAAGAGGGCCTCAGAAGCGCACTGCCTAGAAATAAATCCCAATAAGTCGCAGGTTCTGCTGTTTGGCCGGATCCGGAACCGTGAACAAAGGCTGAATCTTTTAAAAATAAGACTTGGCAACCTGGTTTTAAGTGCATGTGGTATGGCAAAAAATCTGGGTCTACTCATGGACACTGATCTAAGATTCTCGGGGCATATTAATAACTGTGTCAAGAGGGCTTTTGCCAACCTCAAACTGATATTTAACCAACGAGTCCTGCTTAATGAGAATCTTAGGAAAGTGTTATGCGACTCCATTATCTTATCTCACTTTAACTACTGCGATGTACTGTACGGACCCTGTCTACTGGTTTCCGATGCCAGAAGAATTCAGCTCATGCAGAATTCGTGTGTCAGGTTGATAGGTGGTATTAGGGGCTGTGAGAGGGGCGTGAGTGCCAAGTTGTGCGAAATTAAATGGCTAAGAATGAATGAAAGACGCGCACTACATAGTTTGGTTCTGTTTAAAAAATTGATTTGTAAAAGATGTCCTGACTATCTGTATGATAAAATTAAGTTTCGGTATGATGCCCATAACTTGGAGCTTAGACACAAATTTACAATAACTCCTCCCATGCATGCTACATCCATGTATGAGAGATCATTCAGCTACCAAATATCAAAAATGTATAATAAAATTCCTGCTGATTACAAAACAACCTCTGAGTATAATTTTAAGCAATTTGTTAGACAAAATATTAAAATTTTTGTCTGAGCTCGTACCCTCACCCCCATTGTCTCTCTGGCCTGTATAATGTGTTTAACTCGGTGTTTAACATTTCCCTTAGGTATACTTTATATTAGAGATGCCACGAATATTCGGCTACTATTCGGTATTCGCCCTATTCGCCCATCTTTTTTTGTATTCGGTATTCGGCCGAATAGTATTATCCGGCCGAATACTGAAAGCTGAATAATGAAAAAAAACGCACATATTACTCAAAAATTTATCTATTTAATAACAAGTCACAATGAATCTAATACTTAAAATCTATTAAAAGGCGACTTTTTATTAATTATTGGTGCTATTTTGATAACTTTTGCTAAAGATAAACTGATAAACAGTAGTATAAGTAATAACGTGCGATCAAAAGAATATAGCTAATAATGCGTAAAATTGCGTATTGTGACACTATATATTCTCAAGTGAACCAAAATCCGTCGTTACCGGAGGCGACGCGATAAGAATGAGACAGGTCTTAGGGGTCGTATTTTCGAATATTCTCCCATACGAAATTTGATACGATTTCGAATGCTCCCCATTTAATTTACATTGCTGTCAGCCAAATTTCGTGTACGAAGTGTACTCGAATGAATTCGAAAATACGACCCCAACCTGTTGATAACGCATAAAACCCACAGATTTGCCGCCGAATATTCGGCGGCAGAATATTCGGCGCTACAAACGAGAGCGTGGCCGAATATTCGGTATTCGGCCAAATCACTATTCGTGGCATCTTTACTTTATACTTTGTATCTTTTTCTATATTCTTTATATTCGTGTATTCGTATATTTTTTTTTTATACTATCGGGTCTTCAAAAAAAAAACCAATCGAAGATTGCTTTGATTACGAAAACGTATGTCGCATTACTGTTTCTTTATTGGTCAGGATTTTTGACATGCGATTTTGACATTAAAGTTCATTGACAAATTAAAGAAAAATATTGCCAAGACATACGTTTGAAAAACCATAGCAATCTTTGATTGGTTTTTTTTTTGAAGACCCGATAGCACCCGTGCTAGGTACTAGTCTAAGGACTTGCGATAGACTTATGATTGAAAGTAATACTCTGTATTTCGTTCTATAATGTTTGCACTATTGTGCTCTGGTTGAGATAGGAAGCTGTGCTTCAACTCCGCCATTTGTAATTCTAAAATGTTTGTTAAATATTATATATCTGGATCTTGTCAATTGATGAATTGCAATAAAGCCATTTATTATTATTATTATTAATTGCAGTGCAGGTATAGGATTTTCCGAGGGGTGTGACACTTCCAAGTATTTTGTACACCTGATTTTTGATTTTCATCACTTTAATGGAAATCACTGAAATCAGTGGCATCATAATCATAATAAAGTTGAGAAGTTTTACTGTGCCAATACTACTACTTCACAGAAATTACACCATGCTGTGTTGTGAGTAATTTCGATCTTGGGTAGTATAGGCGTCAGGCGAGAGGTGAATAGCTGACTCAAAATGTGTACACTGAGGTCACCGACTGCCAAATTCCACAGTCTTTAAGGGGGAAACAGCTTCCCATGTTACTTGTAATCATAGGGTTTCTCGGTAACCAACAGAGATAGAACTTTGCGGTTTTCGCCAACCTGTAGGTATCAATTTTTCGTGAAACTTTGAATGCCGCAAACAGAATTGTGCCACCTTGTATCGTTCCCGAGATACAGGGTGAAATAGAAATTTTGCGCTTTTTGGGGTGGTATCGTATTTCGGACACCCTGTAAAAAAAGGTGAAAACTACTGCAGATAGATATTTTTATGTAGAATCCAGTGTTGTAGTCAGTAAATAATATTGCGTCACTAAATTCATTAAGATTATTAAGTTTATCAAGTTCAGAGTAAAAAATGGTTATTTAAAAAATTAATAATGTTTTCCAATTTTGCTTGTGGACACTTCAATACCTATAATTCCATGGCCAACGTACGTTTTTCTTTCATTATTGCGTTTTAAAGGGTGTCTCATTTAAACAATACTAAGTTTGGGGTATATCTCGAAAACGATTTGTCTAAAAAAAATGTTTGACTACAACACTGGATTTTACGTATAAATATCTATCTATAGCAGTTTTCACCTTTTTTCTATCTTATAGGGTTTTCTATTTCACCCTGTATCTCTGGAACAAAACAAGGTGGCATAATTCTGTTTGCGGCATTCACGAAAAACTGGGTCGCGAATACCACAAAGTTCTATCTCTGCTGGTTACCGAGAAATCCTGTAATTACAAGTAATTTGGGACACAGTGTGTTGTCCGTCGATTTTAATCTGATACTAGGACGGAATATGAACTGATGGCTCCCTACATTAGAACGCCAATGGTTACCCGATGGCAAACCTGTTTTTGCCATATGAAACACCCCCTTGCTCCTCATACGGAAAGTGTCAGTTAAAAATCGTCGAACAATATGTATATGCACACATAGGCCCATTTTAATAATTGGGCCAAAATTAAACAACAGAACAAAAAAGGCGCGAATTTTGAATATTTTATTGGTGGAGGCACTGCCTTAGAAAACAAGGATTTCAGGATTTCAACAAATTGTATGTGATTTATGATGATTTTAAGTGATTTACAAAGATTTTCTTGATTTTGATTGATTTTTCGGATAGACTTGATTTGATTTCGAATGATTTTAGGAGATTCTTCAAGATTTCAATAATTTTAAGGAAATGTACACCTGATTTCAGGAGTTTCACACCCCTCGGGATTTTCATTAGGGCACATGAAAGGGTTGCTATTCGTTCTAAGGCATAACGCACCACGTTTAAGTGAAGTTTGGCAAAACGTACCTGCGTTTGATCCGACCGATCTTTGCGGAAGATGCCATGGCAAAATGTACCGCGTTTTAGTCATTTTTGGCAAAACGTACCAGTGTTTGGTCTCGACCAATCAGAGCAGGGAAAATCGCACTATTGACTATATAAAACTGGGTGCACATGACAAACTGGCGCCAAAAAGTAGACCTCCATCCTACTTTACTGGCGCATGGATAAGTGGCGCAAGTTAACTAGTGCCAGTTAATTTTCCGAGTTTCCACGCGCCAGAAAAGTTGCGCCAGTCGACTGGCGCCAATAATCTATGCATGTGGAAACGCCGCTTAATGGTACATTCTGTTTACTTGCACCCTGTACAGGATCTCTCCCCATATTTTGATCCCTCTACTACAGGGGTTATGTGAAAAGATATCAAAAAATTGTAAATACGATAGTTTTGGGGTTTTCCCTGAAATGTTTGAATTTGTTGTCAAAAACTTTTTTGTTTTTTAGAAATGTTAAATTTTGACAGATGGTCAGTTTTTTTTTTATGGAATACCCCATACCGGGTGCCCACGAGATCATTTTCCGGCTGCCATTTTTTTATTTGTGGATCGATATCAACGAAACTTGGTAGGGTTGATATTCTAACCAAACGCTATTTTTATGCATTTATGACAAGTTTTCCTAACTTCCGGTTTCACCGGAAATTACCGCAACTTTTGATTTTTAAATGACACACCCTGTATATTTTTTGTTTTTCGGATTCTATAGATCGTTTTACATCCTAATGCACCACTTTTGAATCGATTTTTGTCCAAATTTTGTTTTTTAAATAAATTTTAATTTTTTAACTAGAGAGTAGAGTGCCATGATCATCCTAAAATGACTCCAATAAATCCATACTTTACTTAATTTTAGAAAAATACAAATTCAGTTTTATCTTTGTAAACTTTTTTGATAGAGGACTGTAATAGTATATTACATACCGAGTAGGGAAGTGTTTCATTACTGTCGAGAGATTTATATAGTCAATCGAGACGCGAAGCCTCGAGATTGACTATTAATCTCGAGACAGAAATGAAAACTTTCCTCCGAGGTTTGTATACTATTTTATTTGCAAGCACACCATTAATTATGATTAGTCAATCAATTTTTTTAATATTAAAAAAATAAAACAAGCATGCCAAAATGTGTCATTCACTGCTTTGACGTTTTTACCTGACATGTTCTCATTGTTGCCAACAAAGGTAAATAAATTAGAGTGAGGGAAATCGGTGAGGGAAGTCGAATAGGGAAATCGGTGAGGGAAATCGAAGAGGGAAGTGACACAGGTAAAGTGTCACTTCCAAATTTTTAAAAAGTCAGTAATGACAAGATTACATATATGATTGCAAATAAACTTCATTATTTCATATTTTTGCCCTAGCTCAAAAACTAGAATAGAAACATATCACTTTCATAACATTACTAAATGCAGTATTTTAAAGCGAATCCAACGATATAATACACTATGACATTTTTCTTAATTTTCGTTCAAATATTTTTGTAGGTAATTTTTTTTTTCTACTTAAAATTTGATTTGAAAACGAAATTTGGACAAAACTCGATTTAAAAGTGGTACATTAGGACGTAAAACGATCTGTAGAATCCGAAAAACAAAAAATATACAGGGTGTGCCATTTGAAAATTAAAAGTTTCGGTAATTTCCGGTAAAACCGGAAATCAAGAAAACTTGTCAAACATGCATAAAAATGGCGTTTCGTTAGAATATCAAGCCTAGCAAGTTTCGTTAATATCGATGAATAAATAAAAAAATGGCAGCCGGAAAGTAATCTCGTGGGCACCCGGTATATGACTTCATAGTTGAAAAGAATCGAGTTTTCTGATTTTAAATATACATATATGGTTTAACTATTTCTAATTAAGCCGTTTTGGAAATATTGGGCTCTAAACTTGAAGAAAAATACATTGAAACACTTTGGTTGGCGGTACCATTGTTATTGTTTGACATGACACAGAAGGTTTTTCAATGTATTTTTCTTGAAGTTTAGAGCTCGATATTTCCAAAATGGCTGAATTAAAAGTAGTTAAATCCTATACAGGGTGAGTTACTAAGCCAGTGGTCGTCCATATCTCCTATACTAACAGAGATCGAAGAAAAAACTAAATTCAAAACTTGTAGATAAACATGAGTACTACATTCCTAAATTATTTTCCAGTATACAGGGTGGCCCAATAATTAGTAGTGACACAAAGTTATGTTTTTTCAAATGCCTCCTCCTGTATATTATAACTTTTCTGGATTCTGCGAAAAATTGTAGACATATTTCATGTACAATGTCATATACCTATCTTCAACTGTTTCGGAAATATTGACAGTTGAAAATTGACTTTTTTGTATCTTTGACAGACTGTGAAACCTAAACGGTTAATTTTAGACGAAAACCGATTTCACATTCCTATCTTAGATTTTCATAAGCTATCATTTGACACCCACTTTGAACTTAACCGGAGATTAATAATTTAAGCGGAATTTTTAATCATGGATTAAAGTTAAAGTTGGTGTCAATGATAGTTTATTAAAAACTAAGATGAGAATGTATGATCGGTTTTGCTGTAAAATTAACCGTTCAGGTTTTACAGTATGTCAAAGATGCAAAAAGTCAATTTTCAACTGTCAATAATATTTCCAAAACAGTTGAAGATAGGTATATGACATTGTACAAGAAATATGTCTAAAATTTTCCACAGAATCAAGAAATGTTATAATATGTATACAGGGGGAGTCATTTAAAAAAACATAACTTTGTGTGTCAAGTGGCAATGTCTACCAAAATAGACAGGCAAGTAGAAGTAGGCATTCATATTCAATACTAAAGTCACTGGTGAAAATTTAAAAAATGTGGTACTTTAAAAATCTAATTTTTTCAAATAACAACTTATTATGGGTTTTAGAATAATTTTATTTTTTTCTCAAATATGATTTTGGTAAAATTTTTCTCCGGATTTTTGTATTAGTTTATAGGGCAGCAAAAATTCATCCAAAACCCATAGTGGAGAAAATTGTTCGCCAACCCTGAATTTTACCCCTGATTTTACCATAATAATATTAATAAACCAAAACCATTTTCTTATTAGGTGATGTTACCGTAACCAACGACGGCGCCACGATTCTAAAAATGATGGACATCGAACACGAAATTGGCAAACTCCTAGTAGAACTATCCCAATCTCAAGACGACGAAATCGGCGACGGTACTACTGGAGTCGTGGTACTCGCTGGGGCTTTGCTAGAACAAGCAGCCAGTTTAGTAGACCGCGGCATTCACCCCATAAGAATAGCCGACGGTTTCGAAATGGCCTGCCAAACTGCTGTAGCCCATTTAGAAAAAATCGCCGAACTTTTCCCAGTTTCCGCCACCAACACCGAACCTCTTATACAAGTAGCGATGACCACTTTAGGCTCGAAAATCATCAACAAGTGCCACAGACAAATGGCCGAAATCGCAGTAAACGCTGTCTTAGCTGTGGCCGATTTGGAACAGAAGGATGTCAATTTTGAGCTGATTAAAGTTGAAGGCAAAGTAGGTGGTAAATTGGAAGACACTGTATTAGTTAAGGGGGTGGTTATCGACAAGACAATGTCGCACTCGCAAATGCCTAAAGAGCTGAAAGATGTTAAATTGGCCATTCTAACTTGCGCATTTGAACCGCCAAAACCTAAAACCAAGCATAAGTTGGATGTTGGTGATGTTGCCGCTTATAAAGAGTTGAGACAATATGAACAGGAAAAATTCAAAGAAATGGTAGGAATTATTGAATTTGTTTTGCAAAAATTAACATTTTTTATTTTTTTTTTGTTTTTTCCAGGTTAATTTGGTGAAAAATGCTGGAGCTACGTTGGCAATTTGCCAGTGGGGCTTTGACGATGAAGCCAACCATCTTCTTTTGCAGCAACAATTACCGGCTGTCCGTTGGGTGAGTGAAATAATTTTCTTTGCAAAAAGATTCTTAATATTTTAATTATTACTGTTCTACCTACTTGTATTTTAATCAATAAACCACAAGGTAATTAAAATCTAGAGCTGATTTAAATTTTAATAACATTTCAGGTAGGAGGTCCGGAAATCGAATTGATCGCCATCGCCACTGGTGGGCGCATCGTGCCACGATTCGAAGAATTGAGCCCGGAAAAATTGGGAACGGCCGGATTAGTACGCGAATTGTCTTTCGGTACCACAAGCGACAAAATGTTGGTCATCGAAGAATGCGCAAATTCAAGGTAAACTTTGATTAGATTTTTTTTTTGCACAAGAACTTCATTGCTCTATTAGTAGATACAGTAGAATCCCGTTTATCCGAGGTAACATAAACATCCTCCTCATAACCGAAAACTTGGATAATCTGAATGTACATATTGTACAGGGTGGCCCGTTTATTTTGTCCCATCTCGGTATATGGAAATCTATGTATAGATATAGACTAAATCACGATAGAAAGTGAAGTTGACATTGACATTTTTAGTAAACTTTTTCTTAGAGACTGTTAGATAGGGGCTGTTTAGTGGAGTCATTTTTTTTTGTCTGGCATTTTGAGAGATGAATGTGGCTAGTTAGCTGATGAGAATATAGGTGGTTTTAATGCCTGCCCCCTGTTCGTAATGTCCACAGAATGTTTTGCCGGAAAACTCTACTTCGAACTGTGATTACCATCTGGCGATTTTTCAGCGTTATTTTTACAACTAAACCTACCAATCTCTCGATTACCAGACAAAAAGTAAACACGGAAGGTTCTTTTTTTTCTCTTGGCAGGTTGACACTCATCCCCACTTTTTCAGCTATTGAAAAGCATCTGGTATTTTTTATGGGTGAATTATTTATCAATGTCAATCTTTTATTTAGAAGCCAAAAAATTTGAGATCATTAAAAAAAAATTCTTCATATAAATCAATTTTTTTCTTCTGCAAATTTTCGAACGGGAGGCAGGCATTAAAATCACCCATATTCTCATCAGCTTAGTAGCCATATTCAACCCTCAAAATGCCAGACAAAAAAAAATGACTCCACTAAACAGCCCCTATCTCACAGTCTATTAGGTTGTCAGCATGTGTTAGCGCTTCGATTCCGTCAGCTGGGATAAACGACAGGGTCGTATTTACAAAAGTGATATACATTTCAGAATAAAAATTTATTTTCAATTTCTTTAAAGGAAGTTAAGTTATTAAAATCCAAAAATCCTAAAATTAGAGTCCAAAGTAAACACTTATAATAAGAGTAAACACTTAAATCCAAACTAAAACCAGGTTTGAACGCAACACCGAAACACAAAGGCACAGAACACTACATAAAATACAAAAAACTGATTGCGATAATAACAAATAAAAAAATAATGCAGTAAACGGCAAAAAACTGAAAGATTTCACACAAAAATTCGAAATTCAAAGACCCGAATCTGTTATTTTTATGTGTCAAATCAAAATGTCATGTATCATTATTTGATAGTTGTCAGAAAAAGGGACAGATCTGGGGATATTATTTATTTTCAACTGGTGAAAATAACGGTCAAAATTCAAACTTTCTCGTGAATACGACATAAGCTATGACAAAAAGTTGAATCGAAAACAAAGCTGATCAGAACAGGGTTCTCAGAAACAGATTCCGTAATGTAGATGAGACTCAACCAACGCAAAATACACATTCCTAACAGTAAATGAATCCAACTCTCACGAGACGGTCCTCAATGCAAAGCAACCTCTAACTTTTCATCTATTAATAAACCCAAAAACATATTAAGCTGTAAGCCCCGCACAACTTGCAAACCCAAAACGAACACACCAGATTTGAAAGAAACAATATTTGTTTTAGCAATGTTCAGTGTCAAGAAATTTGAGTCTCACTATTCCACTACTATTTTTATTCTTTTAACTTCTATAAACTTTGCTTCTCACAAATTTCTTCTGGTGTTACAGGATGTAGGGACATTAATTTCCACATTATCCCCAATGCTGGTGGTGAAAGGAATATCGTTCAAACCATTTGGTATAACTGAGAGTAAAAAATCGTTATACTTACTTTTTAGCAATGATCTCAGGCTCACCCTCCACTTTAATTTCGAGATCAGTCCCATTGATGTTGTTGATTTCTTTGTAAATGAATCACATACATTTCGATTTATTAATTTTCATATTGCTTAAACCGAGCATTCGTTAATAACTTCAACTTGCCATAGATCTTTTTTTCAATTGTATACATTTGTTTATTCAATGTGTCCAAAATACGGAGGGCCAGTATGGGGATCTCAGAAACGGTGAGAGATACAATGTCGCTTAAGTTTTAAAAAAAAAAATTGCGCAATTTTGTGCTCATTAAAATGGCGCTTTGATGCTTTAAAAATTCCTAGCGCTACCAGAGATTTATTATTTATTTATTTCTTTATTTTCAAATTACATTTCGTTTATATTTACATAATACATGTACCCAAAAAATAAACAACAAAATGAAATGGCGTCAATACAAAAGGAAACACAGAAGATCCACAAACAGGAATGTTACCCTATCTCAAAAACCTTTTACCATCACCATATAACATATTCAAATATTCTGTTACACTATAAGGTCCTAAGTCAAAGATATCTGGAAAAAAAACGAAATTTTGCAAAATCGATTTTATTTTTTTCTGAGCGTATTTGAGGAGATATTTCAAAATAAATGTCACTTCATCATAACAACTTTTTCTACATATGAGAAGCTTATAAAATTTGGGTCTGTACTTAAACAAATGAAGTTGATGATAAAAGCCCAGAAGCAAAACGTTGTGTGCAGCGATGAAGTGCCATTTATTTGGAAATATCTCTTCAAATAAGGTCAAGAAAAAATAAAATCATTTTGGACAAATTTCGGGATTTTCCGGATATTTCCGCTAGCACTCAAAATTTTTGAAATATCAAAGCGCCATTTTAATGAACACAAAATTGCGCAACTTTTCTCTAATTCAAGCGAAGTCGTATCTCTTACTGTTTACCAGATACTTATACAGTCCTTCCTTATCTTGGGCACATTGTATATAGAATTGTGAATTGTTTGCAAAGAATCCAACCTACACTTACATTCTATTATATTTAGATCTTTATACAATACAGGTTTTTGTTTTTTCTCTAATAATTTTCGGGGAAAGCTTTGATTGAACAACCTTTTAAAAATATTCATAAAAGTGTTCCATTGATTGCTCACATTATGTCGTTTTTCAATATTGTACACTTCTGTCCAATCATATTCTCTCAAGCTATGCACAAAATCACTTTTTTCTCCAAACGTCAAAAAAACGTCACTTTGTCAGCACTTGTCAAGATGTTAGAATTTTAATTTCTATGCTGGTAGGCAAATCTAGCGGGTTTACACCTGTCGAGGCGGTAGAAATTTAATTTTTATGCTGCTAGGCAACCGCAGCGGCAGTAGAAGTACTTTTAGTGCCGCTGGAGCAGCATCAAAAGTACTTTTAGTGCCGCTCGTACTTTTACTGCCGCTTAACCATTCAGTTACCCCCGAGCTTACTTCATTCGTTTGGAGAAAAAATAATGTGTTGCATACGGAGTAGAAGCACTTTTTTGTGCCTCAGCAATATTGCAAGCCTCACTACGTTCGGCTCGCAAACCTACTGCTTCAGCACAAAAAAGTAAAGCTTCTACTCCTAATACAACAATATACTATTGTTTTTGTCTTTAAGAATGCGTTTATATTGACTATGATTTTGTTTCTCGTAAGTAATCTCAGAAGTGATTTCCTGGAGTATGTTCAGAAATAAAACTTTCAAACAGCTACTCGATTATATTCAATATTTGTAAATATGTTGTCTATAAAACTAGATGAATACAATTTTCTTTAAATGAATTTCTGCAGGTGCGTTTGACTACAATTTTTAGTTTTCCAATTACTGATTGTCCGAGTTCAGTTTCAATTTCATTATTTAAATTAATTATATCATCCAAAAGCTCGCTGTCTGCTAATTCCTTTCTCAGTCTTGTAAGCATGAACATTGGATTTATGTTTTGAGCTTCCTTTACCTTAATGCTGTTTTTATTTTTAGGTTCCATCTTTAGTTCTTCCTGTTGTTCCTTGCTGTGACTTTCAATTACTACTGTCCTTTTCTTTGAGTATCTTATGTTTTTAAATCCACCTCCCATGGTGTTTGAATTTATATTTTGTTTTACTTGTTGCATTGTTTCGCCTGCTTCCGTGATTTTCTTTATCGATTTTCTGGTCCACTATTTGGTTTTATAAGTGCACGAAGTTCTGCAAACGTTTTATAATGTGTGGTATTTTTTTCGCTGTCTAGTTTTGAATAAGTCAGATGAGTTTCTATCTCTAGTGTCTAGTCTGTTGCTTTCCCTTTGCTGTACAGTTATGTTCCTGATTTTTTTATTAAGTTCCATGTTATCTTTCTCTGTTTGACCAATTCTGAATGCTAAAGTTGTGACTTGCCTGTGGATGGTAAATAAAGCAGAATTTATTAATTTAGTCTCATTTTGGGGAATAAATTCAGTGGCTTTGTGTATATTATCGAGAGCAGTGAAAACTTCATCTAATATTTCTTGTGTTGGCTGTTGGCTGCATAACAAAATTGTTTAGTTCATCTGGTCTGGCCTCATTGTTAACAGGATTTTGCTCTTTGACCTTGTTCCTGGCTAGTTCTTTGCCTTTTTTGGGATGATTCTATTTTGTATCGTTTCTGCTACTGCGTAAACTAGTTTGTTGATGTTTGTTAGGGATTTAAATTATTCAGGTTGTTGTAGAATTTCTTTCATTGATTCATTACCTCTCTGGATTAATTCTATGTATACTTTGCCTATACCTAGAGTTGCGAAGGTAAAATTACTCACGGTAAAATTACCGATAATTTGATAGTAAAGTATGTCCACGTAACAGACAATGACAATGTTAGGTGGGTTCGGCTTGCTCACTCCGTGCACTCCAAGTGACTCCATTCGCACTCCAGCCGTTCGGGTATTGCTTTTTAGCATATTAGGGGTGACTCCGTTAGCGATCGACTATACGGAGTGGAGTAAATGGAATTCACTCCTGAAGTTCCACCTCGGAAAGAGAATTTTTTAGAGTAAGCATGCGCAGAAGTGAAATGTATAAACTGTCAAGCTTGTTGTGTTGTCATGTTGTGGTTGTTGTTTAAAAAATTAAAAATTGTTTATGTGTGAATATGGGAATTGGTAAAATCATCGAGTAAAATAATTGATCTAATTTTAAATTTTTTTAAACATGATGGAAAAATTTCCTTGACAAAGTTAAACAGAGGCAAAAGCATCATATTATTCATTATTGTGGAGGAATTGAAGTTCATTTATAGTACACGAAAGACCAAAAGCAAAAGTGAAAAAAAATTTGGAAACTCGAACGTTGAAGAGTCACGGTTGACTGTTGTTTTCAAACAACACAAATCAGCTGTTTGACAATTTTGCTTTTTGTCGTTCGTGTATTAATTTTTAACTCTAATCACTTCTAGATTACGTGACAAAAATCTGTTCTTACTCCACTCCAACTCCGTCCTGAATAGCCGAACCCAGCTGTTAATTTCCGGATTGGTCTTTCTTGGCCTTTACAGAAATGATTCGATTAACCGAATCACAGGCTGTTTGTTTTTCATCTTTATTCAATGAACACAATTGAAAAATGACAAATTACATGAGCTGGGGATCGGGTTAATCATCGTTTTGGTAAAGGCCTAACGTCTCTGTATCAAAAAATAGACAATAATAGGTCTGTTCGTGCAGAAATCACAAACCAGTCAGAGCGCATTTCATTGGTTGAAAACAGTCAGAAACAATCAGAAAACTAGTTTCAACTAATGGAATTCACTCTGACTGGTTTGTGATTTCTGCACGGACAGTCCTAATATCGATATCATCTTAGCACCATTAGTAGACATTCTACAATTAATTAAAATCAATGTTGCAGCATTGTAGAATCACCAAGTTATTATTTTTCAATTTTACCAATTTTACCGGTAACGTTACGTAAAATTACCGGTAATATTGCAACTCTACATACCTAATTCTTCATGTTTTCGATTTATTAGCATTTATTCATGAATTTTCATAATTATCATTGTTCACACTGTCCATGAATAATATAAATAAATTCACTAAACTTGTATTGGAGTAATTCTTATCTTCCGTCATTATAGGTACTCAAATCACAATTATTATTAAAAGAATTACATTTCTCTAAAACAAGTTGTCATGGTGATGTTAGAAAAAATTAATTCCCCCATTACTATTAAAGCCGTTGAAAAATTGTCGATTATGAAATTTCACAAATAAACGCTAGGTATAAACAAAGTATACAAAGTCTGAAAGCTAGTTTTAACAACTTTTTAAATCCGTAATATTATACATGGTGTTTGTTCCATTTAAAAAAAGCATTTTTCTGGAATTTTTGTAATTTATCGACAAAAATTAATTTTTGAACCATCCTGTATGCTTGAACTAAGATGTGAGCAAAATATCAAATGTCTACAAGCAGGCATTGTTCAGGGATAACCCAAATTTCAGCTCAAAATTGTTTTATAGGAAGGAGATATTGAGATTTATTGGAAGTGTTTTCGTTAAGAAAAAATTAAAATCAATTTATTCCCGAAAAACAGTGACATATAAATAGGTATGGAAAGTATAAGGAAAAGTTGCTCATAATTATATGTCGAATTCAAAAATTTGAAAATACACAGGGTATTCTATTTAGAGATTAAAGTGTGGTAACGTTACCGCGGTAGCGGTAATTTTGGTAAGGTAATTTTGGTAATTTAACCCGACAAATTTCTTTACCGGTAATTTTCAGAAATGCCTCCTGAATGAAATCACGTTCAGGCGACAATCCTACTCATGCATTATTCGCCATCTTGTTGTGAATCTGTAACACGCTTTCAGTTATTTACCTAACAAGTGCGGAAAGTGGTGCTTTTCCCCACGCGACGGCAGTTGGCAAGCTGTCAAGCGTGGAAAAGACATTTTCCGCAGAAGTTAGGTGAAATGTTTTTCCACAAGTATTTTTGTACATCTAATTTATCAAAAATTGATCAAAAAATCTGTGTAAGATCTAGGTTTTCTCAATGGAAAATAGTACCTATAGATAGTTATTTGATTTGAAGTAAAAAATAAGTACATAGTACCCCCGATAGTACCTATATTTTGAATTAAAACATTGTGCTCGTAGGAAAAACCTATTTCAAAAACCTGGTTGGTTTTTGTTGAGTTCTGAGTTAGAGATTATTATTTGAAATGTCTAAGTTCTTAAAACACAAGAACCCTACAGAAGCATATTTCTCGCAAAAACCCAAAAAAACCAATAGAAATTTTCAAAAACTCCCAAAAAAGTCTCTTATGCTATCCTTATTCAGCTCATTTTATTTATTTGTCTTCTTTTTGCCCTTTAAAAGTAGGTATTTACTTTACTAGGTATTCAGTTTAGCACCAGATTAGGAGAATTTATTTCTATTTTATTTTCTTTGCTTGTTTTTCGTTTATTTGTTTAAATATTGTAATATTTCTATGAGGTTATGTTTTACTACAAACAATATTATAATAAATGGGTGTTTAGGTAGAACATCCTGAAAATCTATAATCCTTGAACGTATAGGTACGTATAGTATATAGTCATAATTGTTTCTTTCATTAATCATGAAATATTTCCAAAATTACCAAAATAACCGCAAAATTACCGGTAAATTACCACTGAGAAAGAACAAATGAAAATTACCGGTAAACTTCAATCTCTAATTCTATTCAAGATAGCAATGTTGCCACTGATTTTGAGTAGAAGTGGCAACATCAGATGACCAAAAATATTTTCAAAGTATAGATCATAGTCGTTTATCCTGGTTTCAAAATGATCCGCTTTTTAGTTCTCCTTAAATGTTTAATTCGCCATCTACCGTGAAACACCCTATTTACAGGGTGTTCATTTCAAAACTTACCACTCCTATTATCTCATAGTTGAAAATTTTCGGAAAAATCCTTGAAACACGTCAACTATAATTTGAAGGCGGATGAGTTTTTATGCAAAATTCACCTCCCCCCTCTCAATCCCCTAGCCACCAGAGCCACCCCTAGAAAATCTCAAATGGGAAGGGGGGTCAAGTGATACATCATTTTGGAGGGTTTTCAATTCCATACATTTTGGTACTAAAGGATAACGCACACCTAGCATGGGATTTTTGGGCTCTATGGATTTTGCCCATTTTTTGATATGTTGTAGAGGATTTAATTCTGAACAACCTTTAAATGGAACGAAATCTTGTAGGTATTACGGTCTTTGAGATATCAGCGTTGCAAACTTTTTTTGCAACTTTGTGGAGAGTATACAAAATACTGGTTCTACTGGTGTTTAACAGTCAAAATATTGACAGGTTGACATATTTTACGTCACTTACAAATTAATGTCATTATAGGTTAAGGCTGGGATCGCACTGGGGCCAATGTTGATGCCAGTGCGGTTCCGGCCTTAGCCTATGTTGACATTTATTAGTGACGTGAAATATGTCGACATGACAATATTTTGACTGATAAACACCAGTTTTTCGTATACTCTCCACACAAAAAGTCGCAAAAAAGTTAATCTTTTAACGCTCATATCTCATAGACCGTAATACCTACAAGATTTCGTCCCATTTAAAGGTTGTTAAGAATTAAATCCTCTACAACATATCAAAAAATGGACAAAATCCATAGAGCCCAAAAATCCCATGTAAGGTGTGCGTTATCCTTTAAATCCCTAAGTTCAACTGTTTTGGGAATATTGACAGTTGCAAATTGACTTTTTTGCAACTTGGACAGACTGTAAAACCTAAACGGTTAATTTTAAAGGAAAACGAATCTCACATTTTTGTCTTAGATTTTTATAAACTCTCATTTGACAGCAACTGTGAATTCAGTCCATGATCAAAAATTCCGGGTTTTTTAATTTAATCGCCGGTTAAATTCAAAGTTGGTGTCAAATGACAGTTTATGAAAATCTAAAATAAGAATGTACGATTGGTTTCTTTCCAAAATTAACCGTTTAGGCTTACAGCCTGTCAAAGTTGCAAAAAAGTCAATTTTCAACTATCAATATTTCCAAAACAGTTGAACTTAGTGATTGAAATTTAGTACCAGAATGTAGGGAATTAAAAATCCTCCAAAATGATGTATCACTTGACTCCCCTTCCCATTTAAGATTTGCTAGGGGGTTGAGAGAGGGGAGGTGAATTCTGCATAAAAACTCATCCCTCTCAAATTATAGTTGACGTGTTTCAGGCATTTCAGGGATTTTTCCGAAAATTTTCAACTCCGAGATAATAGAGGTGGTAAGTTTTAAAATGAACACCCTGTATACAGGGTGAGTTACTAAGAGCGCAAACTATACTAAAGTTTGTTTCGCCAGGGTTTGTACTTGCCACCAGCATTTGCCTTCCTTGTTTAACAAATAAAAATTGACTGAAACAAATCAATGACGTCAAAAACTTTCGTCGATTCTTAAACCAGAAGTCATTCATTTTAATTTGTCAAAAAATTGAATGTGTCATATGAATTAATCTACGACAACCCTTTTTTTTCAAGTTTCAAGGTCAACTATGAACCCTGATGAAACGGACCTTACATTCCTAAATTATTTTCCAGTATACAGGGTGGCCCAATAAGTACTGGTGACACAAGGTTATGTTTTTTTAAATGACTAGCCCTGTATATTATGACATTTCTGAATTCTGCGGAAAATTCTAGACATATTTCATGTACTATGCCATATACCTATCTTCAACTGTTTCGGAAATATTGACAGTTTAAAATTGAGTTTTTTGCATCTTTGACAGACTGTAAAATCTGGACGGTTGATTTTACAGCAAAACTGATTTTACATTTTTATCTTAGTTTTTCATAAACTATCATTTGACACCAACTTTGAATTTAATCCATGATTAGAAATTCCGCTCAAATTTATAATCTCCAGTTAAATTGAACGTTGCTGTCAAATGATAGCTTATGAAAGAAATGAAAAAAATTAACCGTTAAGGTTTTACAGTCTGTCAAAGATGCAAAAAAATCAATTTAAAACTGTCAATATTTCCGAAACAGTTGAAGATAGGTATATGACATTGTACATGAAATATGTCTAGAATTTTCCGCAGAATCCAGAAATGTCATAATATACAGGGCTAATCATTTAAAAACATAACTTTGTGTCACCATTACTTATTGGGCCACCCTGTATACTGGAAAATAATTTAGGAATGTAGTACTCATATTAATCTACAAGTTCTGTATATACTTTTTTCTTCGATCTCTGTTAGTATAGGAGATATGGACCACCGCGCGCTTAGTAACTCACCCTGTATACCGGGTGTTTTTCAAAACCCGCTCACCTCTATAACTTTTTTATTTTTTCAAATAAACAAATGAAATTTGGTGTGTTTATTTATGACCCGGATGTGCATTATTTGACGTATTCAATTTTTTACTATCACTTTCGGTTTGACCGGAAGTGACCCTAACTTCCTTATTTTAAATGAGACGCCAGATAAAATTTTCCTCATTTCAATAGAAAACTACATTATGAGTACAATGACACCTCATTTGTCACTTTTTGACATTTCACCTCCAAATTATTTAAATTTTTACTTTTTAATCTAGAGCGCCATGAATAAGTTAAAATGCCTAATTTTGCTACTAGAAACATGAGAAAATTTGTTTTGAGCTTATTTTGAATTTTATATCCTCTAAAGTCTCATTTAAAGTTAGTAGCAGCGCATTTTTGGAGTTATATCAATTTTTTCAAATGGAAAGGGTATGGCTCATTAGCATATTTCGAGAGAGCATTTTATAACAAACAATCGCTAGTTTATTCAAATATTGAACTAAAATTTTCCAAAAATATTTAGAATGCTAGAAAAATTCTTAATTTGAGTGATGAACTAGCGATTGTGTGGTACTGAATTGTTCGTTAGAAAACGCTCTTTTGGAACATGCTCATGAGCCATACCCTTTCCATTTGAAAAAACTGATATAATTCTAAAAATGCGCTTCTACTATCTTTAAATGAGCCTGTAGAGGATATAAAATACAAAATAAGGTCAAAACAAATTTTTCCTACGAGCGTGCGCAAAGTAGTACTTTTCTGCACGCATTACCGTTCTCAAAGTTATACTTTTCCGCACTGAGTGCCGAAAAATAAAAATAATTGTCAAGCAACAATAAGTGCACCTGTCGACCTTGACACATGATGACAAATTTCTCCTGCGTTTCTATATCAGCCAACATCTATACAAACACTAAATATAATTATATTTAACGTCAGATTTGTGTTCTCCACTTACATGCAAGAATCTACAAACTTCTTTCGCATCAAAGTTAAACGCCTTAAGATGAACAGCTCTGACGAGAATTTCAATTTTTTATTTTTTTGTTATGTAATTTTTTGATAAATGAATAGGTTCGCTTCAATTTAAGTTAACTGAAAATAATTGAACAAATTATCGTTTTTTTTTTTTAATTTTTGTTATTACCTACCTGATATGAAGCTCGTAGGAAAAATTTTGTTCCTAACACGTGCGCAAAGTGTCTTTTCCGCACGCAAACACTTATCCGAACTCCGCTTCGCGTCGTTCGTATAACTGTGTTTGCGTGCGGAAAAGTAACACTTTGCGCACTTGTTAGGAAAATAACTATTCCCATGTTCCTAGGAGCAAAATTAAGCATTTTGACTTATTCATGGTGTTCTAGATTTAAAAGTAAAAAATTTAAATAATTTGGTGATGAAATGTCAAAAAGTGACAAATGAGATGTCATTGTACTCGTAATGTAGTTTTCTATTAAAATGAGGAAAAATATACCTAGCGTCTCATTTAAAATAAGAAAGTTAGGGTCACATCCGGTCAAACCGGAAGTGATAGTAAAAAATTAAATACGTCAAATAATGAACATCCGGGTCATAAATAAACACACCAAATTTCATTTGTTTATCTGGAAAAATAAAAAAGTTATAGGGGTGAGCGGGTTTTGAAAAACACCCGGTATACATATTTATATTTGTCGCCATCAAAAAATATAATAATATACAGGGTGTTCCATTGAAAACAATTAAATCTTATGTGTCACACTTTTTTGACACTCCCTGTATATGTGCAAATACAAAAAAAAAAACAATTGACGATTTAAACCCTCAACTTTTGTATTTAACTTTTTGTCATAAAATATCTAGATTTATATATAATTTAATGCTCTCATAAATCACCGAACTTTTCGTTAAGGAAGACTTTGGGATTGGAAGCGGAAGAATATTGTGTCTAAAGTCATAATTTCTTTCTTGAGTGGTCCCAAAATATTTTCTAAAGATTGGGCACACTGATGCTAAGATGAATAACGATGATGCTGTTAGTATTTTCTCCTGTAGGAAGAGTTGTCTGTAATGGGGTGCTTAAACCGACCCCCTCCACTGTTTCATCAGGTTCCTCCTTCTGACCAATCACACAGTACTCTTCCCTTTTGAATGTTTGAAATGAGAACTAAGCTGGTTGATTGTGTGTTATACCCCAGAAGACTCAGCCAATGAAAAACCTCCCCCAATAATGATCTATCACCGGCTTCTGATAGCAAGTAGAAAATTTCTACCAAATAGCCAGTAATAAATAAAATTTCGAATCTCACTCAAGATTGCTTCTAAAAAACTTTTACTAACTACACATTAGTAGATAATGGTATCTTAAGCCGACCCCCTCCATTTCTTCTCCAGGCTCTTTTCCTTAACCCAATGACGAACTTACATCTTTTATTTTAGGCTCCTCTTATGAACATTTTTTACCATAATGAAAATACTTTCAATCAATCAACTAATAATCATGTTTTTTTTCCAGGGCAGTAACAATTCTAGTACGTGGAGGCAACAAAATGTTAATCGAAGAAGCCAAGCGTAGCTTACACGACGCCTTGTGTGTAGTTCGTAGTCTGGTGCAAGAACCCAACATCGTTTACGGAGGAGGTGCCGCCGAAATCGCTTGCAGTTTAGCTGTAGCGGCTCAAGCTGACCAATTAGCTTCTTTGGAACAATACGCTTACAGAGGTTTTGCCGAAGCTTTAGAAGCCATTCCTTTGGCTCTAGCGGAAAACAGCGGGCTTTCAGCAATTCACACTTTGGGTGAATTGAAAGCCAAGCAATCGGCTAGTGGAGATCCGGCTTTAGGTATCGATTGTATGTTTACTGGAAATATGAATATGAGGGAGCAGCACGTTATTGAATCTTTGAAGTCCAAGAGGCAACAGCTGTTGTTGGCTACGCAGCTTGTTAAAATGATTTTGAAAATTGATGATGTGAGGTCACCCAGCGATCAACAAGGATAAGTTTTTCTAGTATTTTGTTCACATTTAGGTATTTAAGACTAGTCGCATTTTTTTAAAAATAAAGTCTGTATTTTGCTGTTTGGCAGGTTTTTCCAGTTTTAACCATTTTCACATTAATTTCGTTTCCGTTGTGCGTTGAACTCATAATTAGCTTTTTAATGAACCATAATATTAATAAATAAGTAGCCTTCTAATTTCCTAAAAGTTGTTTTTTATTTGGGGCAACCTACAAGAAAATTTTGAGCTCCCAACTTTCCTCTTTTTCCTCTAAAAATTTCACAATTTTCCCTTTACCAGTTTTCCAAAAAAAAAAAAAATGTGAAAGGGTGAATTTCCCTAAATTCGGCTAATTTTCAAGAATTTTTCCTGGAGTGGTTTTTCATTAGAAAATTTTGAAATCTTCCAAAAATTAGCTCCCAACTTTCCTCTTCCTCCTTTTAACATTCCACAATTTTCCCTTTGTCAGTTTTCCAGGGAAAAAAATAAAAATAAGAGCGTGAATTTCCCTAAATTTGGCTAATTTTCAAGAATTTTTCCTGGGATGGTTTTTCACTAGAAAATTTTGAAACTTTCCTGAAATGAGCTCCCAATTTTCCTCTTTCTCCTCTAAAAATTTCACATTTCACAATTTTCCCTTTGCCAGATTTCCAGAAAAAAAAATGAAATGTATAAGGGTAAATTTCCCCAAATCGATTAATTTTCAAGAATTTTTCCTGGAGTGGTTTTTCATTGGAAAATTTTAAAACTTTCCTAAAATGAGCTCCCAACTTTCCTCTTTCTTCTTTTGCAATTTCCCAATTTTCCCTTTGCTAGTTTTTCAGAAGAAAAATAAAATGTAAGAGGGTGTATTTACAATGGGCTGTATTTAATTTAAAAAAAAAAATTGGAAAAAAAATTAAAGTTAAAATTTCCCAAATTTTCTTTGGAAAGTTTGAAAAAATGTCAGAACCCACTTTTCCCTCTCCTAATTTACCGTTTTCCCAGGAGTTTCCAGCCCTTTTCTATTCTCCAAAAAATGGAAAATTGAAATTTCCTGAATTTTGGTAAAACAGAAATGCTACTGTATAGAGATCAAAATGAGCAGAAAAGCTTCCTGGCAATTTCCTATTTCCTATAGGACGTCTCTAAAGCCCGGAAAAAAATAAAAAAGAAAATTGATAGGGATGAGGCTTTTCCAGCCTGACGTGGTCTTATTAAATAGGCCATAACTTTGGAATGCCTGGACCAATTGTAACAAATCATGTTTCATTTGATTGAGGGAGGATTAAATTGCCTACAAAATGGTTTTAATCAGAATTTCCAAAATTAAACCGTTTCCAAGCTATGAGCCTTCAAAGTTGGATTTTCTTCATTTTTTCAATTTAACATAAAAAAGTATATTTCTTAAGAAAAATTTAAAAGAAAAATCGATTTTGGGGGATCGTTGGGACTACTATTATAACGTGAATGCAGAAAAATTTGCAAATTTTCATATTGATTTTTTGAGAGAAATTTTTCATAAAGGGAGTAATTTTGAATTTCAAATTTAAATTGGCCATAACTTGGAAACCGTGAGTCTGGGAGAAATTTTTTTTATATGAAAATTGTAGCTCTCATTGAGTACTACAAAGAAGTAATTTGAATTTTTTTTTTTTGAGACTCACTGTCTTTTAGATTATTGAGTTTGAAGCTTTTCATATTTTTTTCTAGAAATTGGAATTTTGAAGCTTTCATAATCTGGTAATAGTTATCAAAATTATAGTTATACATAAGCGCAACTAGGCACCAAATTTGAGGGGTAGGTACTGCAGCTCCATTTTTTTTTTTTTTATAGGGTTTGATGGAAAGGAAATGAGACACGTAAAAAAAAGTTAGTTTCACGAGGGTTTGTACTTACGTCATCATTTGCCTTTTTTTGAAAAATATTTTTTTTTATGTCTGAAATTTCAAACAAACATACGGGTGTCCCACTAAGGTCGGCCAGGTACGATATTATGGAAACCATAGACCTTGCGGCTTCGGAATTTTTTTTTTCTTAACTAAATCGGCCAAGAGAAATTGATGGAAAATATTTTCAAGTTTCTAAGATGACCGCTAGGGAGCGCAATTACGATGATATAGCTAAAAATTCAAATTTTCTCAAGAAATTGCTATAATAAGGTACTGTTTTAATAACAGAAATCAAGAGTTCATTAATTCTTACGCCAGTTTGGTTATTTGGCTTTTTTCGTATCTTCACTAATAAGGGTGGGGGAAGCTGGTGATTTTTTTTTTTTTTAAGAAATTGCTGTATCTTCCATACCCCTCATCCAAACTCATTCAATTTGGGCTTATTTGAAAGAGAATTTCATTGTTATTAAGAACACCAATTCGTTCGGGGTTGATAGTTCCCACCGCGTCTTCTAGAGAGCGCTGTTTATCCAGGATTCATTTTTTTCTAATTTTCATGAAAAATCCAAATTGCAGGAAATTATTTTTTTATTGCCGTGCTTAAAGAGAAAAAAAAATCTACATTTCGGAGCAAACCGCATTTCAATATCTGCAATCGTTTTCAAGTTACGTAAGGTCTATGGTTTCCATAATATCGTACCTGGCCGACCTTAGTGGGACACCCTGTATAGTTCGTTGCACGACACGAAGGTTTTTACTTTCGTCATCGATGACGTCATAGCTTAGAGAAAAAGTTAAGTCATAGATTAATTTATAGAGCACCTTCGGAATTATTGTTTTGTAATACATTTTTTAACTTAGGATAGAATTTATTCAGTTATCCGAAAATACAGGGTGTCCCACGACGTTTCTCCCAGGTGATAACTTCGGAACGCGACATCCAATATAATTGAAATTTTGAGGATCTGGGTAACTTTTTGTGCCGCTTCTACCATTGTCATCCAATTTTACCATTTTTGCTTCAATTTCGGTTAAGTGACGTCAACTTTCGAATCTTAAATGTAACTCATGGTATATTATGGTATTTTTCGTTAGAAAATTAAATTACAAAATCGGCTATGCCATATTTGTTGAGGCTTTGTTAAAGGATATGACAGAAAATTACACAGTGGAACAAACGATGATGCGTTCCGAAATGATCATTTGGGAGGAACCTCGTGGGACACCCTGTATATAAATAAATTTCTCCTGGAGTGATTTTTCACTGGAAAATTTTGAAATTTTCCTCCAATGAGCTCCTCACTTTCCTCTTTCTCCTGTAAAAATTTCAAAATTTTCACTTAGCCAGTTTTCCAGAAAAAAAATAAAATGTAAAAGGGTGAATTTTCCTTAATTTTGCCTAAATAAGTCAATTTTCTTTGAATTTTTCCTGGAGTGATATTTCACTAAAAAATTTCGAAATTTCTCTATAATGAGTTCCTCACTTTTCTATTTTTCCTGGAAAATATTCAAAATTTTCCCTTTGCCAGCTTTCCAAAAAAAAATTTATATGTAAAAGGGTGAATTTTCCTTAATTTTGCTTAAATAACTCAATTTTCCAGAATTTTTTCTAGAGTCATTTTTACCACTAGAAAATTTAGAAATGTTCTTATATTGAGTTTCTCACTTTCCTCTTTCTTCTGGAAAAATTCCACAATTTTTGCTTTGCCAGTTTTCTAGAAAAAAATTGAAATGTGAAAGGATGAATTTTGCTTAAAAAAATCAATTTTCCAGCACTTTCCTCTCGACTTTCCTTGGAGTGATTTTTCACTGGAAAATTTTGACCTTTTTCCTATAATGAGCTCCTCATTTTCTTCTTTCTTTTCCCCTGGAAAAATTTCACAAGTTTTGCTTTATTAGTTTTCCAGAAATAAATTGAAATGTGAGAGGATGATTTTTTCTTAATTTTACTTGAAAGTCACTTTTTCAAAAAAAAATTTGTAGGTAGCGATTTTCCATTGGAAAATTTTGAAATTTTTTTATAATGAGCTCCTGACTTTCCTCTTTCCTTTTTTGCCAGTTTTCCAGAAAAAAATTGAAATGTGAGACGATGAATTTTCTTTAATTTTACTTAAATAAGTCAATTTTCCAGAATTTTTTATGGAGTGATTTTCCAATGGAAAATTTTAAAATTTTTCTATAATGAGCTCGTCACTTTTTTCTTTTTTCTAGAAAAATTTCTCTCTTTGTCAGTTTATGTGAAAAGATGAATTTTGCTTAAAAAAGTCAATTTTCCAGGACTTTCCTCTCGATTTTCTTTGGAGTGATTTTTCATTAGAAAATTTTGAAATTTTCCTATAATGAGCTATTCATTTTCTTCTTTTTCCTGGAAAAATTTCACAAGTTTTGCTTTATTAGTTTTCCAGAAATAAATTGAAATGTGCTGCTTGAAAAAGTAATTTTTTCAGAATTTTTTCTGTAGTGATTTTTTATTGGAAAATTTTGAAATTTTCTTATAATGAGCTTCTGACTTTCCTCTTTTTCCTCTTTTGCCAGTTTTCCAGAAAAAAATTGAAATGTGAGAGAATGAATTTTCCTTAATTTTACTTGAAAAAGTCAATTTTCCAGAATTCTCCCTGGAGTGATTTCTCACTGGACGAAATTTCCCTATAATGAGCTCCTCATTTTCCTATTTTTTCTGGAAAATTTTCACAATTTTCTTTTTGCCAGTTTTTTAGAAAAAAATTAAAATGTAAGAAGGTGAATTTTGCCTAAAAATAGTATATTGTGTATTTAGGTGGAAAAGTGACACATTCTCGGCCGACGGTGTAGGTTGCCGGGCGAGGCGTAGCCGAGGCCGGCAAACACCAAAGGCCGAGAATGTGCTTTTCCACCGAAATACACATACTATTTCCTTAAATTTGGAATTTTTTTAGGATTTTTCTTTGATATGGTTTCTGACTAGAAAATTTTGAAACTTTCTTGAAATGAGCTCTCAACTTTCCTCTTTCTTCTCTTAAAATTTCCTAATTTTGGCACTGTTAGTTTACTAGAAAACATAAATAAATTAAGAGGCTGAATTTCCCTAAATTTGGCTAATTTTCAAGAATTTTTTCCCTGTTAGTTCTTCACTGGAAAATTTTGAAACTTTTCTAAAATGAGATCTCAGCTTCCCTTTTTCTCTTCTAAAAATTTCACAATTTTCCCTTCACTAGTTTTTCAGAGAAAAAATAAAATGTAAGAGGGTGAATTTCCCTAAATATGGGTAATTTTTAAGAATTTTTCCTGAAGTGGTTTTTTACTGGAAAATTTTAAAACTTTCTTAAAACGAGCTCCCAACTATTCTCTTTTTCCTGAAATGAGCTCCGAACTTTCCCCTTTTTCCTGTAAAAATTTTACAATAATCCTTTTGCTAGTTTTCCAGAGAAAAAATAAAATGTAATGGGGGAGATTTTCCTAAATTTGGTTAATTTTCAAGAACTTTTCCTTTAATGGTTTTTCACTGGAAAATTTTGAAACTTTCCTAAAATAAGCTCCCAACAATTTTCCTCTTTATTTTCTAAAAATTTTACAATTTTCCTTTTGCCAGTTTTTCAAAAAAAATTATTTGTAAGAGGGTGAATTTCCCTAAATTCACCTAATTTTTAAGAATTTTTCCCGGAGAGTTTTTTCATTCGAAAATTTTGAAATTTTAGTATGATGAGCACCCGACTTTTTTCTTTTTTTTTAGAAAATTTCATAATTTTTCCTTGGATAGTTTTCTAGAAAAAAAATAATTTATAAGAGGCTGCATTTAATTTAGAAAAAAAAAACTCGGAAATCGGAAAATTAAAGGAAAAAAAAAGTTGGTTTTAGGATTTTTTGGGATCCCCTCAACAAAATGGCTATTTTGGAATTTCGAAATTATGACTTTCATTTTTGGCCCTTTATTTTGCAACAAAAGAAACTCTCAAAATGACGAAATTCACGGGCAGAGCTCGACGAGATCTACAAAAAAGCTTACGGTTTTCCAAATATTCACTTGGAAGTTTTAAAATCATTGAATCTGATTCAAGTTCAGGTTTGAATCAAAATTTTCCGAATCTTGGAAAAACAAAAATTTTGCTGTATAAAGGAGATCAAAACAAGTAGAAAAGCTTCTTGGCATTTTCCTGTACGACGTCTCCTAAGTCTGGAAAAAATTAAAATAGAACATCAATAAGGATAATATGATGAGGCTTTTCCAACTTGACATAGTCTCATTAAATCGGACATAACTCTGGAATGCCTGGACCGATTTCAATGAATCATATTCCATTCGATAGAGGATTAAATTGCCTACAAAATAGCTTTATCCAGAATCACACCGTTTTGAAATCATGAGCCTTCAAAGTTAAAATTTCTTCAATTTTTACCAATTTAATGAAAAAAGTATATTTCTAAAGAAAAATCGATTTTGGTGAAAAAATTAGCAAATTTTCATTTTGATTTTTTTTAAGGGAAATTTTTTATTCCCATGTTTTTTTGAATTTGAAATTTCAAACGGGCATAACTCGGAAACCGTAAGTCTGAGAGAAAAATTTTTCAAATGAAAATTGTAGCTCCCAATGAGAAACTACGAAGAAGTGATTTGAATTTTTCCTGTAAGACTTACGGTTCTTGAGTTTGAAGTTTTTTAAATTTTTTTCTGAAAATTTCAACTTTTGAAGCTTCATAACTCTGGAACGGTAATAGTTATTAATATTATAGTAATAGTAGTAGTATAGAAATTTGAGGAAAATCCACTTCTCCGAAAATTCAATAAAACTTCTGTTTATACTTTGAAGTTGATCACTTTCTTTTATTATTCTTTTTACAATATCCTTTGCTATATCGATAACAATTAAAATTAATTAAGATAAAACAATATACAGTTAGTTTTTATTGCCATGATTTATATTTTTGGATACATAGAAAACGATGCGGGGGAATTTTCACTTTTATAATCCGGACAAAAAACAAAAATTAAAATATTATTCTTTTATCACACTTTATACATATTTAGTTTTAAAATATCCTTCTTTTTTTTACATACCCATTTATATCACTTGAATTTTTCTTTTTTCCTTATCAATTAAATTGGAAGACAGAGCTAATAACAACCAACAAAGAAATTATCAGTGGTTGCCTCTTAACAATTTTGGCACATTATTATAATGAAACGCAAATTAATCAAGCACCTTTTTACACACAAAAAAAAAATATTGCTATATATTTTGATTTGCATTAACACACTTAAAAGAACAATATTTACATTTTAAAAACAATAATGAGACAAAAATTAGCAGTAGATGTACATTGGCAACATTGAAAAATGAAAAGTGTAAAGGAGCAATAATTACACTGAGACAACATTGTGTATTGTCTCAATGAAATATTATTACGTCCTAATGAAATATCGAGAGCACAGCCTTTATACACATTAAAAAACATTTTCTTAGGACACACAAAATCAGTCAATACATTGATTGTTTCATTTTTTGACCGAAAATAAAAAGACTTTTGAGTATCACATTTAGTATGTGTATTGCTTATACAAAGTAGATGTAATTTTTAAGTAGTAGGCTATTGACTTCTAAAACTGTACTGTATATATTATAACGTAACATTTGAGCGATCACTTTAAAATATTTACTTAAAAACTACAAATAATATTAAAATAATATACAAATAAAAAGTTAATAATAAATATTTCCAACAACTAACTTAATAAAATATAAATATACTCTCTTTAATAATTTGTTTTATATATTTATATGTATGTATATGCAGTTTTTATATTATGTATTAGTCAGTTTTACAAACAGGTCACCGCATAAAATTTCGAAAAATTAAAATTAAAATTCGCATAATAAAAAGTGAAAAAAAAACAACAATCCCTTTATGAAATTTGAAAATTCTAAAACTAAAAACTACGGATATAGAAAAAAAAAACACCAAAAAAATAGTATATTACATTACGAGTGTAGAAAGTGACAAATTTCACACGAGTGTATGAAAGACGCTTTCTCACAAGTGATGTACACCATTTTTCCTACGACCAGAAACCGATTTATACCAATTTCCTCTTATTTTATTTCTTTTCATTTCCAACACACGTGCTGAAAGTACTTCCATCCACGTATTGAAAGTAAATTGCGATGTCAATCACAAATAAGGTCAACAGTATTTTCCACACGTGTGCTGAAAGTACTTTTAGCAAGCGTATTGAAAGTACTTTCAGCACGCGTGTGATATTTCGCGCTTTCCAAAGAACCAGCTAGTGCGGTTTTTGTCATTTTCGTATGTGGTCGTAGGAAAAATATATTAATATAAAGCCAGATCACAAAAGGCAGCAGAAAAAAAAAGTCTAAGATTATTTAAAAACATATTTTTTTCACTGCCTATTTGTGTTCAATCAATAGAGTGATTAGGGCTTCCATTGTTCAAAAATCCCTAAAACTAGGGAAAAACATTTTGATTCAGACAATTCGCATGAAAAAATTATTGTGCAATGTTGCTACATTTATCGGAATTTTTACAAAATTTAGTATAAATATATTTCAATATTATTTTGGGATTTTGCTAGAAAAACAGCAATGATGGATAAATGGAAAATGTATATCAAAGTCTTGTTTCTGACTAATTTGAACTCATTATGTCGATTTAAAAAATAAATTTTTGAACCTCGGTATCTTGGAAACTTCAAAAGCTACAAAACTCAATTTTGCACGGCTTTATAGAAAATTCAATACTCTCTCCAATAATGTAGAATTGTAAGTTGTTTTCTGAAAAGTCATGAAAGATATGGGCAATTATTCATGAGAGTGTCAAGATTTCAAAAAAAGTCCAGAGCCAAAAATGAGATTTTTTTTCTCATCGAAATTGTCAAATGTAACTGATGTTACAGTTGTTTCAGACTAATTTAGACTCGCTCTATCGATTTCTGAAGTCAGAATTGAGAAAAATCCGGAAATTAAAATTTTCAATTTTTTGCACTTTTTTCTAGTTGTCTTTGGATTTTAATTTCCAAATCTTTAAACCTCAATATCTCAGTAACCAAAATCGGTACTAGGACAAAATTTTCAAGGATTTTAGCTCTTGGTAAGGGCTTTCAGATGGTATTTAGCTGAAATCGTTAGCGTTTATAGTTTTTAAGAAAATCAAGTTTGAAGTTTTGGACAAAATCTAGACTAAATTTCAACTTTGAACCTCGATATCTTGGAAACCTCTAAAGCTACAAAACTCAATTTCGCACGGCTTTACAGAGAATTTAATACTTTTTTCAATGATGTATAATTGTAACCAGGGTTGCCAGACTTCTTGATTTAGGCAGGACAGTCTTGATTTTTAGAAATATTTCCGAACCGTCCCGATTCACCAATTGAATGCCAAATGTCCCGATTTTTGAAAATGTAAGAAAATATATTCCGATTTTCAGCCGACAACACCCCTTTAGGCCGTGTTCGTTACCTATATTGTTTTATTTTGCAACTTTTTTTCTATTATTTTAAATAAATAAAAAATAAAAATCTGAAAGTTTCCGATTTTTCAGGGTTTATTGAGTCGGAAAAACCGATTGCAAATACGAGGCTTTGGATTTCTTACATTTTGTGCCAAAATTTTCCAGTTTTCCAATGGGGCAAGTGAAAAAAACTTTAGTTTTATCAAGTAAGGTTTGGAGTGTTGGTTTTTCTTTTGATTTTCCGCTTTTCCAGGACCTTTTTAATCGGAAAAAGGTGGTTTAAGTTTGCTTCATTTTTTTACCAAAAACTTTCATTTTTAGACCTAAATTATATCCTACTTTATCTCCCTCTTTGTCTTACTCACTATCAAACAGGCCTTGGAATGTCATTTTCATCAAATTTTGTTAAAAATAAGTTTCCATTGCATTATTTAAAACAAAAAACAATTTAAAATTTTCTTTTTTTTTTTTATTTGAGATGTGGCAACGTCGCTTTCAATCAAGTAGGCCTTGTAATGAAATGTCATTTGCCATTTTTCTTTTGACAGTTGGCCATTTTTTAATTGACGTTTACATTTTTATCCAGTTTTTCCTCAAATTTTCCGCTTTTCCAGGCTGTTTTCAGTTGGGAAAACTGTTTTAAAATACAAGGTTTTAAATTTCCTACATTTTGTGCCAAAAATTTCTAGTTTTCCGAGGGGGTAAGTAACGAAAACTCAAGTTTCATCAAGTAGGCTTTGGAATGTTATTTTGGCTGGTTTTTCTTTGGATTTTCTGCTTTTTCAGGCCGTTTTTGAGCGGGAAAACTGATTTAAAGTACGAGGCTTTGAGTTTTCTTTTTTGATCAATAAAGTGATTAAAGCTTCCATTGTTCAAAAATTCCTAAAACATTTTGACTGAGACAATTTCCATAATAAAATTTATGTGCGATGTTGCTACATTTATCGGAACTTTCACAAAGTCTAATATGAATCACTTTTGTCTGAGGTAATTTTTTTGGCTATTCCAGGCTCTTGAATTTCAAAAGTTATGAATTTTTCTTTTTTCCATGTTATTTTGGGATTTTGCTAGAAAAACGACATTGAGGGATGAATAGAAAATGTATATCAAAGTCCAAAGACTTTTCTGACCAATTTGGAGTCGTTATTATATCAATTTAAAAAGTGAAAATTGAGAAAATCCCAAAATATTTTTTTTTTTTTAATTTTTCGCACTTTTTATTTGCATATATATCTTCAAACCTCAGGAATTGTGTAGCTCTTAATAAGGGCTTTCAAATGGTATTTAGCTGAAATCGCTTACTATTACGGTTTTTGAGAAAATAAGAGTTCGAGGTTCTGGATGAAACGTCAACTTTGAAGCTCAATATCTCGGAAACTCTTGAAGCAAGAAGAATCATAGAGAATTTAATACTCTTTCCAATGATGTATAATTGTAAGCAATTTTCTCAGAAGTCATGGAAGATATGGGCAATTATTCATGACCGTATCAGGATTATTATCGCAAAAGAAATTCCATTTTGGCCATAGAAAGTTTTTGATGTTCTGACACAATTTCCGTAATTTTCAACGAATTTAGTTGTATTATGGATTTTCTGAGACACGATTAAATTCTCTATATATATCTTCCAAAAATTGATTCAGTAATTTCCATGGAATTTGAGAAAATGAGCTTCAAAGTTAGAATTATGCAGACATTTTACCCAAAACTTCAAGTTGAAATTAATCAAAAGCTATAGATGGTACAAATACTTTCTAAATAACACATTAAAGCATTTGATGGGAAATATAATCTCAGAAAAATTTGGCTCGGTAACTTTCATGATTAACGAGATATTACACATTTAAGATTCTCAATAAGAAAGGCAAAAACAAAATTTTCCATTTTTCACTTTTTCTAAATTTTAACTTTACTAGTCGAAAGAGGAGGTCAAAAGTCAAAATAATCAAAAACAAATTTTACATTATTCTTGAAAAGCAGATTTTTCGAAAAAAAAAAAAATTGCAGAAGAAATTCCTTTTGAGGTCCTGACATGGTATTAGAAATTTGCTTACAATTTCCATAATTTTCAACGAAACGAAATATATTATAGATTTTTCTGACAGAAGATTAAATTCTCTATAAGTCCTCCAAAAACATATTCAATAGCTTCAATGGACTTTAAAATTGAGCCTCAAAGTTAGAATTATGCGGAAATTTTAGCTAAGATTTCAAGATGAAATTATAGGTGGCACAATAATTTTTTTAATAATACATTAAAGCATTAAATGCAAGCTACAACCTCAGAAAAATTTAGCTCAATACCTCCTATGGCTATCGAGATATTACACTTTAAAGATTTAAAGTACCTACCTAAAAAAAAAAGGAAATTTTCCATTTTCTACTTTTCTAAATTTTGATTTTATAGTCGAAAAAGGAAGTCAAAATTGGTCTTAAACAAGTCTTACATTATTCTTAAAAAGCAGATGCTTTGAAACAAAAAATCATAGATGTTCTGACATTTTTTGCTCACACTTTCCGTTATTTATTAAGTTGTATTATGGATCTTCTAGAAGAGTATTAAATTCTTTATAAATCCTTCAAAAACGAATGAAGTTGCTTCTCTAGACATTGAGAAACAGGCCTTATATTAGCCAAGATGTAGGAAGCAAAAATTCAATTAATTAATCTTGTATCTACTACAATTTTATGACGATGAATCAAAATTGATGTTATACAATCAATTTTGATTTGCCGTCATAAAATTTCCATCAAACGTCCATATTATGTGCAAGAACGTCAGTTTCCCACGCGAAAATACCAAATACTTCCAGATCTTATATTTTTCAAGAACAAGAAATTTCAATGTCATCGTCATCATACCCAAATTCAGTTGAGCAATTCAGGTGTAAATAGAGCTCACTGTTGTGGATTCTTTATAGTCATTTCAAAATCTTGATAAGTTTACATTAACAAATTCTCCAAATCCTGGAGTTTTCAAAGTTTTTGACAGTGAGAGGGCAAATTAGATCAAAAGCATTCATATTTCTCTTTAAATTTAAAAGGGAAATTTCTCGAAATGACGCAAAATCATTTTTCTCTTAAATTTCTATTATTCTAAATAAGGAGAATTCAAAAAGCTGCATAGAGAATTTCTTCTCAAATTTTCCTCAATATTTTTATTAAATGTTTTCTCTTATTGTTTCCATTTAAAATGGAGTTTATTCTCGGCTCTTGAATTTCCGTTTTCTTCAAATTTTTTTGGAAATAGAGAATTCAAGAGCCTGGAATAAAGAATAAATATTTAAACCTCTAGTTGTTAACCAATTTCTATTAAATGTTTTGTTTCATTTTTCCGTATAAATTTGTCTTTTCCCAATTCTTGGATTACTGTTTTCTTCGAACTTTTCTAAAAATAAAGAATTCAAAAGCCTGGAATAAAAAAAATATTTAAATTCCTAGTTGTCAACCAATTTCTTCTCAATTTCTATTGCATGTTTTCTCTCATTTTTCCCGTCTAAATTTGTGTTTATTCTTGGCTCTTGAATTTCTGTTTTCTTCAAATTTTTCTAAAAATAGAGAATTCAAGAGCCTGGAATAGAAACTAAATTTCTAATTGTCAATCAATTTCTTCTCAATTTCCTATTTCAATTTCTATTGAACGTTTTCTCTCATTTTTCGAGTTTTCAGAATTTTTAAAGTCGACAGTGAGATTCAATGGGAAATTTCTAGAAATGTCGCAAAATCATTTTTTTCTTGAATTTCTATTTTCTTTGTATTGTTCTAAATAAGGAGGATTCAGAAGGCTGGATAGAGAATTTCTTCTCAAATTTTTCTCAATATTTTTATTAAATGTTTTCTCTCATTTTTTCCGTTTAAATTGATGTTTATTCCAGGCTCTTAAATTTCTGATTCCCTCAAGCATCTTTGAAAATAGAGAATTCAAGAGCCTGGAATAGAAAAAATATTTAAATTCCTAGTTGTCAACCAATTTCTTATCAATTTCTATTGCATGTTTTCTCTCATTTTTCCCGTCTAAATTTGTGTTTATTCTTGGCTCTTGAATTTCTGTTTTCTTCAAATTTTTCTAAAAATAGAGAATTCAAGAGCCTGGAATAGAAACTAAATTTCTAATTGTCAATCAATTTCTTCTCAATTTCCTATTTCAATTTCTATTGAACGTTTTCTCTCATTTTTCGGGTTTTCAGAATTTTTAAAGTCGACAGTGAGATTCAATGGGAAATTTCTAGAAATGTCGCAAAATCATTTTTTCTTGAATTTATATTTTCTTTGTATTGTTCTAAATAAGGAGGATTCAGAAGGCTGGATAGAGAATTTCTTCTCAAATTTTTCTCAATATTTTTATTAAATGTTTTCTCTCATTTTTTCCGTTTAAATTGATGTTTATTCCAGGCTCTTAAATTTCTGTTTCCCTCAAGCATCTTTGAAAATAGAGAATTCAGGAGCCTGGAATAGAAAAAATATTTAAATTCCTAGTTGTCAACCAATTTCTTATCAATTTCTATTGCATGTTTTCTCTCATTTTTCCCGTCTAAATTTGTGTTTATTCTTGGCTCTTGAATTTCTGTTTTCTTCAAATTTTTCTAAAAATAGAGAATTCAAGAGCCTGGAATAGAAACTAAATTTCTAATTGTCAATCAATTTCTTCTCAATTTCCTATTTCAATTTCTATTGAACGTTTTCTCTCATTTTTCGGGTTTTCAGAATTTTTAAAGTCGACAGTGAGATTCAATGGGAAATTTCTAGAAATGTCGCAAAATCATTTTTCTCTTGAATTTCTATTTTCTTTGTATTGTTCTAAATAAGGAGGATTCAGAAGGCTGGATAGAGAATTTCTTCTCAATATTTTTATTAAATGTTTTCTCTCATTTTTTCCGTTTAAATTGATGTTTATTCCAGGCTCTTAAATTTCTGTTTCCCTCAAGCATCTTTGAAAATAGAGAATTCAAGAGCCTGGAATAGAAAAAATATTTAAATTCCTAGTTGTCAACCAATTTCTTCTCAATTTCTAGTGAAAGTTTTCTTTTATTTTTCCTGTTTAAATTTGTGTTTATTCTTGGCTCTTGAATTTCTGTTTTCTTCAAATTTTTCTAAAAATAGAGAATTCAAGAGCCTGGGATAGAGACTAAATTCTTAATTGTCAATCAATTTCTTCTCAATTTCCTATTTCAATTTCTATTGAACGTTTTCTCTCATTTTTCGGGTTTTCAGAATTTTTAAAGTCGACAGTGAGATTCAATGGGAAATTTCTAGAAATGTCGCAAAATCATTTTTCACTTGTATTTCTATTTTCTTTGTATTGTTCTAAATAAGGAGGATTCAGAAGGCTGGATAGAGAATTTCTTCTCAAATTTTTCTCAATATTTTTATTTAATGTTTTCTCTCATTTTTTCCGTTTAAATTGATGTTTATTCCAGGCTCTTAAATTTCTGATTCCCTCAAGCATCTTTGAAAATAGAGAATTCAAGAGCCTGGAATAGAAAAAATATTTAAATTCCTAGTTGTCAACCAATTTCTTATCAATTTCTATTGCATGTTTTCTCTCATTTTTCCCGTCTAAATTTGTGTTTATTCTTGGCTCTTGAATTTCTGTTTTCTTCAAATTTTTCTAAAAATAGAGAATTCAAGAGCCTGGAATAGAAACTAAATTTCTAATTGTCAATCAATTTCTTCTCAATTTCCTATTTCAATTTCTATTGAACGTTTTCTCTCATTTTTCGGGTTTTCAGAATTTTTAAAGTCGACAGTGAGATTCAATGGGAAATTTCTAGAAATGTCGCAAAATCATTTTTCTCTTGAATTTCTATTTTCTTTGTATTGTTCTAAATAAGGAGGATTCAGAAGGCTGGATAGAGAATTTCTTCTCAATATTTTTATTAAATGTTTTCTCTCATTTTTTCCGTTTAAATTGATGTTTATTCCAGGCTCTTAAATTTCTGTTTCCCTCAAGCATCTTTGAAAATAGAGAATTCAAGAGCCTGGAATAGAAAAAATATTTAAATTCCTAGTTGTCAACCAATTTCTTATCAATTTCTATTGCAGGTTTTCTCTCATTTTTCCCGTCTAAATTTGTGTTTATTCTTGGCTCTTGAATTTCTGTTTTCTTCAAATTTTTCTAAAAATAGAGAATTCAAGAGCCTGGAATAGAAACTAAATTTCTAATTGTCAATCAATTTCTTCTCAATTTCCTATTTCAATTTCTATTGAACGTTTTCTCTCATTTTTCGAGTTTTCAGAATTTTTAAAGTTGACAGTGAGATTCAATGGGAAATTTCTAGAAATGTGGCAAAATCATTTTTTTCTTGAATTTCTATTTTCTTTGTATTGTTCTAAATAAGGAGGATTCAGAAGGCTGGATAGAGAATTTCTTCTCAAATTTTTCTCAATATTTTTATTAAATGTTTCCTCTCATTTTTTCCGTTTAAATTGATGTTTATTCCAGGCTCTTGAATTTCTGTTTCCCCCAAGCTTCTCTGAAAATAGAGAATTCAAAAGCCTGGAATAGAGAAAATATTTAAAATTTAAATTCCTAGTTGTCTTTGGATTATCATTTGCAAATCTTCAAATCTCAATATCTTGGTAACTAAGAGCGATATTGGGACAATATGATTTCAGATGGTATTTAGCTAAAATCACTAGCGTTTACGGTTTTTGGGAAAATCAAGTTAAAAGTTTTGGACAAAATCTAGATTAAATTTCAACTTTAATCCTCAATATCTTGGAAACTTCGGATACTACAAAACTCAATTTTACACGGCCTTCTAGAGAATTTAATACCCTTTCCACTGATGTATAACTGTAAGCAATTTTCTCAAAAGTCATGGAAGATATGGGCAATTATTCATGACCGTGTCAAGATTTCAAAAAATTTCGAGAGCCAAAAATAAGATTTCCTTTTGAATTTTTTTTTCTCATCGAAAAAGTCAAATGTAACCGATTCTAAAGTTCTTTCTGAATAATTTACACTCGCTCAATCGATTTCTGAAGTCAGTTTTGAACGAAATCTGGAAATTAAAATTTTCAATTTTTTGCACTTTTTTCTTAAAACTGCCCTGGATTTTAATTTCCAAATCTTTAAACCTCAATATCTCAGTAACCAAAATCGGTACTAGGACAAAATTTTCAGGAATTGTAGCCCTTGATGAGGTCTTTCAGATGGTATTTAATTGAAATGGCTAGCGTTTATGGTTTTTGAGAAAATCGAGTTTGAAGTTTTGGACAAAATCTAGATTAAATTTCAACTTTGAGTCTTGATATTTTGGGAGCTTCGGAAGCTACAAAACTTTTATAGAGAATTTAATACTCTTTCCAATGATGTATAATTATAGGCCATTTTCTCAAAATTCATAAAAGATATGGACAATTATTCATGAGCGTGTCAAGATCAGAGATAAAAATGAGGTTTTCTCTTCGATTTTTTTTCTCATAGAAACTGTCAAATGTAACTGATGTTAGAATTGTTTCTAACTGATTTGGACTCGCTCGATCGATTTCTGAAGTCAAATTTGAGAAAAATTCAAAAATAATTTTTTTAAATCTTTTGCTTTTTTTTCCACCCCCTTTGGATTTTAATTACCATATCTTCAAACCTCAATATCTCGATAAACAAAAGCAGTACTGGAACAAAATTTCTGGAGATTGTAGCTCTTGATAAGGGCTTTCAGATGGTATGTAGCTGAAATTGCTAGCGTTTACGGTTTTTTAGAAAATCGAGTTTAAAGTTTTGGACAAAATTTAAACTAAATTTCAACTTTAAATTTCGATATCTGGGAAATTTCAAAAGCTACAAAACTCAATTTTACATGGCCTTATAGAGAATTTAATACTCTTTCAAATGATGTATAATTGAATGCTATTTTCCCAAAAGTCATAGCAGATATGGGCAATTATTCATGAGCGTGTCAAAATTCCCAAAAATGTTCGTCCAAACTGTCAAATGTAACTGATGTTACAGTTGTTTCTGACTAAGACTTGCTCTATCGATTTCTGAAGTTAGAATTAAGAAAAATCCAAAAATAAAAATTTTCAATTTTTTGTAATTTTCTCTAAGGTTTGGATTTTAATTTCCAAATATCCAAATCTCAATATCTCGGTAACCAAAAAACAGTACTGGAATAAAATTTTCAAAGATTGTAGATCTTGATAAAGGCTTTCAGCAGGTACTTAACTGAAATAACTAGCTTTTACAGTTTTTGGGAAACTCGAGTTTGAAGTTGGGGACAAAATCTAGACTAAATTTCAACTTTGAACCTGGATATCTTGAAAACTTCAAAAGCTACAAAACTCAATTTAACACAGCCTTATAGAGAATTTAATACTCTTTCCAATGATGTATAATTGTAAGCAATTTTCTCGAAAGTCATGAGAGATATGGGCAATTATTTATGAGCGTGTCAAGATTTCAAAAAGTTTCCAGAGCCAAAAATGAGATTACGTTTTGGATTTTCTTTTTCTCATCGAAATTGTTAAATGCAACTGATGTTAGAGTTGTTTCTGAATCATTTGGAGTCGTTTATCGAACACGCAAGTTACCTAAAGAACAGGTTAGCTTGATCTCTTTCTAGTTCCCGTCATTAAAAAAAGAAGAAAATTTACAGGGTCTACTTGGATGAGGATCTATATTTTTGTTACTGGTGCCATTTATTAGTGGAGGGAAGAAATAAACAACTTTTAAGGATATAAGATCACTTCAAGGGCAGGGTTGTTTTCCTTGACAAGTGCACAAAGTGATATTTTGCTGCACATAAAAACACGGAGAAACGAAAATGTATATAAGTTAATTTCAAGAAATACCCTTTTATGTAGGCAAAGTAGTAGGTGATTGGTAAATGTTTTTGGAAACCTAATCACAAAATTACTTATAATTTTGTTAATATTTCATATACCAATTCTTATGTGTAAACGATAATTTTGAATTAGAATTGAATGCTCTACAAGATAAAGTAGGTTTGAATCTTTAATGTAAACCAGTTTTCAAGATGTTGCTTTTTTTAGCCCTGATTGAGATTTATAAATCAAAGATTAATTAGCTTTTCCTCAATTTCTAAGATTATTGTTTTGCTTCCAGAACTTTGTTATTTTTGGTACAATTTATTTGAATTTTTAGTTTATTTTGCCACAGAGACTCAAAAATATTCTCTCAAAGTCTCATATTTGTACCATGAATAGTTTCTAAATAAATAATCGAAATGTGGAGGCATTTATATTGAAAACTTTCAGGAGAAGATTTTCAGGATTTTTTGATCCTGTAAGATTTTGGTTTGTTCTGCTTTTCTTCGAGAAAACTCTTGGAATCTCAAAACTGAACTCTGCAAACTTGAAGCTTTCTTCGTGCTTTTATAAGAAAACTTATTAAAAATAGTGGATCTTGAATTCTGAGTCATTATTTCTTGATTCTTTTCTGAAAGGACTCAAGACTCAAGATTCATAATTCTGAAAACTTTCAAGAGAAGATCTTCAGGATCTTTTGATCGAGTATGCTTTCAGATTCTTAGCAACTTCAGGCTGAATAAAGGTTCCCATGGCTGTTATGTATTTGGCGAGAAATTATTATGCTGTAGATATGATAATTTTATTATAATTCTGACCATGATATTATATGACAATGGAGAATTTGATTCAATTTTATTTATTGCTGATTTCTTTAGTCAATGAAAAATAAGTCTATATTTTCTTGTTCTTGTTAGTCAAAAATTGACGGAGATACAACGATTTGAAATTTGCTTATGTTTCATCCTCTATGACATCATACGTATGTCTTCTATATACAAAACTTAATATTTGTATAACTTTCAAAATAATCATATTTGGACAAAATTAAAAAACACGGTTTGCAATAAACAATAATCAATTTAATGTTTCATCATGCAAGTAAAAACCCAATCAATTGCACTTGATTTCAATGGAAGACCTTAACAACAATATTTTCTTTCTTAGACTAAAAAAAAAAAAAAATAAAAAAAAGTTACCCTGAGGGGAAAATTTCCTCTTGTGGTCATTATCAAACAAAAACGATTATTTACACAATAATAATAATATTTATAACTAATTTTCCCCTACAAAGTAACAATTCATTTCACTATTTTATTAATAAAATTAATTAAAAATAACCTGACATATTTTTTTCTTTTGCTACTACAATTTCGAATTTCTATTACCTTGATTGGTCGATATCGAGTTCGCGTCTGTGCCTCAGCCACTCGTCTTGGTTGTTATTGAAAATCTTCCGAGGCGAAGCGTTTTCCTTTCTTTTGGTTCTCAACAAGCGCGGCTTAAAAGGCACGTGCCTTTGAGGCTCCTCTTCCGAGGAAGAGTTTTCCGGTTGATGGTGACTGTAGCGGACCAGTTTTGGTGTCGGTTCGTTTTCCTCATTGGGAATTGATCTACAAAAAAATGTTGATTTTGAAATACAAAAAGGAACAAAAAATTACAAAAAAAAAATACCTTTTCAAATTCAAAGTAGCAACTCCGGCCAAGTTTAGAAGAGTTTGGGCGCCTTCTTCTTTGATTCTTCGTTCTTCCGCATCTTCGAATTGGATTTTACGTCTTGCCAGCTTTATTCTACTTCTGAAACAACAGAGAAAGGATTATTTTGGTAAGTTTTAACTTACTTAAGCAGTTAGGATGTTGAAACGTTTTTGTAATTTTTCTTTGTTATAATTACTTAATTAGAAAAAAATATATATATTTTTGTTGTTTTTATTTCATAATTTCCAGTATATACTTCATAATTTTATCAATTCCAGTTGAGAAAATGGCACATTACGTCACTAGCCTGGTTATGTAACACTGATGTTTGCCAAAACGTTCAATGACATCCACATAAAGTGAGCGGTGGCGTTGTTCAGGGTTCGGTTGTTGGCCCAGTGCTTTTCACAGCATACCTTATTCATTTAATTGAATGCATAAAATTGACCACAAAACTGTTTGCAGATAATTGCAATACATATGCAAATCCTCTAACCAGCGTAGTGTTAAAGTTATTTATAGACAGCATTCCTGCAGAATGCAGAATGTCTATAAAATATCAAAGAATGTAATGTTGACAGTGACAGTTAAGTTTGTACGCTAAAAACCCTTCAAAGAAGCTTGTTTAAAATAAAGGTTTTCGAGAATAATTGCTAGTGATTTAATTCTTGCAACAGGCAGAATACGGGAGGTTATGGGCCTAGCACACTTCCAGGGTAGGAAATTGAATAGAGAGTCAAGTCAAAAGTTGAAAATAGCAGATGAGCGGGAAAAAAAATGAACAATTACAATAGTTTTGTTCCAACACAGCAGGAAACCGTACAATGTACCGTAACGATTCTACGCAAAGCCTGAAATTTGTGCGTAAAATCCGAAATTCGGCTACAGAGTAGTTTACAAACCGTTCATGAAATGGTTTCCGACGTGTTGACGTGTTTAGAATGCAAGTATCAATAGAGGAAAAAAAAGTGGCAAAATGGATTAAATATGAATTTGATGATAGTAGATACAAAGATGATAGAGAGAAAGAAACAAGACAAGCAATATTAGTCTATAGTGTTTCAGTGTTTGGATGATGGTCAACTGGATATAATTTGAGATAAAAATAATGCTTGCCAGATATGAACAACTTTGAAAGATCGGTATGAGAAGAAAGTGCTTCGGACAAATATTTTCAAAACGAAAGTTATTATAACTGACATTGAAAGAGGATTATGAGACTTTATCTGCAATTATTGAAAATACAACTAATGTTAAATATGAAAATACTTTTAACAAAATGTGAAAAGAGCATGTTATTTTATAGGAATGGATTGATAACAGCCTTTGTGACATAAAAATATATTGACGAGAAATGTTATGGATGTGTCTCAACCAATCACATAATGCGTTTTTGTCCACAAAATAATTGGCAACAGTAGATTAGGCAGTATTTACAATGCACCGAGAAGCAATGATTACAGTAGAGGTTAGATGTTATCAAAATAAAGGTTACAATGCAAGAGGAAGTTTTAATACAAGAGGCTCTGCAAAAGGTTTCAGTTCAAAAGGGGATTATACAGCAGCAGGACAAAAGAAGATGGATTTCAAAATATTGGCAGTAACTTGGCAGAAGATGAGAGTTAATACCAAGGATTACAGACACATCAGGTGGAAAAAAACATTTGTTTTCTTGGAGAAAAACAAATAGAAAAAAAACCAAGAAATATGGAAGGATAACAGTTTTTATTGATTCTGGGTGTACTGATCACATGGTCAATCAAAAAGAGGTCTTTTCGAGTTTAGTTTAGTTATGTTGAAAGATCCAATTTCAAATGCTGTTGCCAAGGACAATGTTTTTTTATTGGCCATGGGATTTGGAAACATTACAGTACACAGGGTGTCCCACGGTGGATGGCGTATTAGACGTTTATGGAGAACTAAAAAGCGGATCATTTTGAAAATTTGGCAACCGGGATAAACGATCATAATCTACACTTTAAAAATATTTTTGACCATGCGGTGTTGCCGCTTCTACCCTAAACCAGTGGCAACAGCGCTATTTTAAATGGAACACCCTGTATCTGATTACATATTTGGATTTTACGTAAAATTCTGAGCAGATTTCATGTGATATACCCTATACCTAAGTTCAACTGTTTTGGAATTATTGACAGTTGAAAATCGACTTTTTGCAACTTTGACAGGCTGTAAAACCTGAACGGTTAATTTTAGAGAAAAACCGATTTTACATTCCTATCTTAGATTTTTATAAACTATCATTTGATACCAACTTCAAATTTAATCCATGATTAAAAATTCCAATTAAATTTAATCTCCGGGTAAATTCAAAGTTGGTGTCAAATGATAGTTCATGAAACTGTAAGATAGGAATGTGAAATTGGTTTTTCTCTTAAATTAACCGTTCAGGTTTGACAGCCTGTCAAAGTTGCAAAAAGTCAATTTTCAACTGTCAATAATTCCAAAACAGTTGAACTTAGGTATAGAGTATATCACATTAAATCTGCTCAGAATTTTACGTAGAATCAAAATATTATGTAATCAGATACAGGGTGTTCCATTTAAAATAGCGTTGTTGCCACTGGTTTAGAGTAGAAGCGGCAACACCGCATAAACAAAAATCTTTTTAAAGTGTAGATCATGGCTGTTTACCCCGGTTGCCAAATTTTCAAAATGATCCGCTTTTTAGTTCTCCATAAACGTCTAATACGCCATCCACCGTGGGACACCCTGTATAATGTAGGACTTAAGAAAGTCAATTGTACAGGGTGATAAATGTCACTTCCTGCTAACTTTTTTATTTGACCTTTTTGACAGAAGTGTCAAATACGAAAGTTTTAAAGAAATTGTCATAAGTTTTCAACTAAGTCAGTTTCAGGCACACAGGGTGCGTCAAAAAAGTGGAGCAGTGTGAAGTTATATTTTTTAAAATAGAACAACCTGTATATTGTGCGCTTATTTGTTAGTCCTCTTTAACCTGATTTCAACGATATATGATTTGATAGGTTTATATCTCGGTTTATCTCCAATAGACCTATCTATTTTTACCTGTATGCGCGCGCAACACGAGGCAATGCATTTTTATTGGCTAACTAGTATAGGTGAGAGATATTCGTTTTGCACGCTGGGCATCTCCTTGTCCTTGTTCATTGCCCGTGGTCTGACAAGGATCAAAATTATGGTTGATAAATAACTTGATGTAGCTTGACAAGTGATCGATTTCCAATTGTTTGTGTTTTTGATTAACGAATACGTTGCACGTCACGCAGTTTTCCTCCTTCTCTTTTTATCCCGTATAAATAATAAGAAGTGATTGCTATACATAAGTCTTACATGGTTTGGTACGTTTTGCCTCGTCATGCGCAATAAGCGTTCTGCGTCTTTTTTTATCTTATAAAGTTATCGTATTATTACCTCTTTGTCTGGTAAAATAGATAGGTCTATAGTTATAGGGAAAAACGCGAAAATCCCTTTCTAAGTCTCATGTTATTTTTTGTAAAATAATAATAATAACTTAGACATTTGGACTTATTATAATATTTCACCTTGTATATTAATGAATGAAATTTGAACAATAAATTGTTTATAAAAAAATTCTCTAATGCTTGTAAGATATAATTTTTCTTTTTTTAATATGAAACCTTAAAAAGGGTTTTCATGTTTTTCCCTGTAACAAGCGCACAATATACAGGGTAATCTATTTAAGAAAAAATAACTTCACACTACTGCATTTTTTCAATACACCCTGTATGCTTAAAACTGACTTTGTTAAAAACTTTCGACAATCGACGTGTCTCGTAATACCTGGCGTGCGCGCGCAACTCGTGGGTTGCAGGTGAGCGTCCAATGAAAATCGAGTTTGTTACGGGCTTGCGTCATATTCGTATTCAAGGACGAGTTCAGAATTAATCGTTCCTTCTTTCTTTGTAACGTGTAATTCGACAAATACTTTACGTATTACTTGAACTTATCCCAGTGTCGTTTAAGGTTATGTTAAATTATACTTGACATATTGCCATTGTGCGATATTGCCGGATGAAACATTCATCAAAATAAAACTGCCATCGATGTTAACATACACTTTTTAAGCGCTTCTTTTGTCTGATTTAAGGCGTTGTAAAACACTTGACACTATAGGTATCACTTCTTTAATGTTATAATGTTCGATTTGTATTGTCTACATTTGTTCTGCAACAATATAATCTGGCTACACTGCAGCCACGAGTTGGGCGCGCATGTCATTTTTTATTACTTTCTAACTTGTATTTATTACAATTAAGCTCTTCTTTTCTATTTCTGCGAGACACGACAATTTCTTGAAACTTTTGTATGAAAAAGTTAATGATAATGAGATTGTGAATAGAGCAGAAAATAGAAAATTAGTGAGAATACCACTAAAATATGAGGATTATGCCAATTAAGAGGAAATAAATAACTGTATCAGACTCCAACCAACAAGGCAAAAGGCAAGTAGATCTACAATTTGAAAACTTTCAGAGATGCAGTGGAGAAATATACCGGGTGACAACGAAATCGTTATACAAGGCGTCATTCAGTTGTCTCTAAATTTAAAAATTTGAAAATCGGGTGGAATGGGTAAGTCATTAAGAGTAGGGATGCGCCGAAGCGCCTTTTTTCCGATTCGGCCGAATACCGAATCGGTTTCAATTTTGCAGTGATTCGGCCGAAGCTTCGACCGAATCACAAATATTAAGGGATGTGTTTATAAACAAAAAAAAATACCAATTTTGCTTGAAATACCTATTTAATCCACATGTATTTGAATTTTACCATAATTATATGAAAAAAAATAAATAAAAAAACTAAAGAAATAATCTGCGGAATATTGCACCCAAAAATCAAAACACAGAAAAATGACCTTTTGCTTGAATTTTCCCCTTGAAATTCTTTATATTCTTCTACATGTTTTTTTTTTTTAATGATTGATCATAGATGTTGTGGAGGCATTTTTACCAAGACCACCTCGAGAAATCTCACCTTTACCTTTACATATATTGCACTTTGCATATCTATTATTATTTAATAAATAATACTTCCAAATATAACTCAACTTTTTATTCATTTTCACGTTTAAATACTCTAAATTGCTCAAGACGTTGCACGATTACGTTTAAAATATGAAATGAAAACTATAACCAAAACACTCACTGCGCAACTCAACAAGTTTCGACAAGAAATTTTTGTCGCCTCGCTTCGGCCGAATCCCACTACCGCTTCGGCCAAAACCGAATAGTTAAAAAATAGGCCGAAGCGGCCGAATACCGAGGCCGAATCGATGCTTCGGCGCATCCCTAATTGAGACGCACACTTTTCATAAAAAAACAATTGAATATCACTTCCAGTTACTTTGGAAATGGACCCAAGTCAAGAAATTTTTATGGAACCCTGTATATTTTTTTACACAGTTGGATAGAGCTTAAAATTCCCTTTTCAATGACATATGATAAGTGGAATTTGCTTTCAAGATGGCGGCGTGAGAAGCATAGGCGCCGGAATTTCAAAATTACCATGGGGGCTCGGGCTCCCAAAATTAATATAAGTAGAATCAATTAGACAGACAGGACTAGGCTACTAGACACATAGATAGACTTAAATGGAACTAGTTGGCAGATACCCATTTCACTGCAGGATCGCTACGCTGGATCATTGATCGTCCCTGCATATGATTAAAATTCGTGCATCTTCGGCAGCTCGGCTATACTCGGCTTTAACAGCACCATTGGCGTAGCCAGGATTTTGCCATGGGGCGAGGGGAAATTTACAGGAAGTGATCCTTGTAGCTCCGGCGCAAGCGCTGCAGGAGGTGAAAGCGCCGCAGGCGCGAAATTTTTGGATCCTTTCACGGTATTTTTGGGACTTCTAATGGCGGGGATGCGGCCATGTAAATAAATTTTGATAAAAATTTATAGTAGAACGTTACTATATTATAATGTATGTATTTGAATATTCAATATTCACGTAGGACTTGAATTGATTCTTTGTTTATTTCAATTTTGAATTATTATTAATATTTAAAGGTCTTTAGGGGAACGGGACAAATGCCATTTTGCTCGCTTTCCTGGCCACGCCAGTCGCCAGTGGATAGCACCGGTTCGATATACCTTAACTAGTTACAAGCTAATTCGTCTTATTACTCCCTATGTGTCTAGTACGTTTTCCAGTCTGTAGATAAATTATCCATGATAAACCAAATAAAAAAAGCCAGTGTATTGCTGTATTACATCTGTGTATTTTTCCGTGTATTTATTCATGTAGTTCAGGGTGCCAACATTATTTTGTTTTTCATTATGTTGATTTATGTTGCGTTTGAAGTTTTTCGGTTGTCATCCTGAACTACATAAATAAATACACGGAAAAATACACAGATGTAATACGAGCATAAGTATTGGTAAATACATCATGATATATTCATGTGATATGAACATACCTATCATGAAAACGAACGGAAAGAAAATAATATTCAATTCATTCAATTCAATTCAATTCAAGAAAAACATTAAACACAAGTTTGATATAACAATGAATAGTTAGGAACAGGAATTCAATATTTCTGTGCCTACCCATTACACCCACTACATACAATACCAAAATCACTATGGGGGCTCAAGCCCCCATTGCCCCCATGGTTCCGGCGCCTATGGTGAGAAGGCACTTTCTTAAATTCAATATGGCGGCATTCTGACCTAACCTTTGAAAACCTAACCGAAAAATGAATATGCATTTTGGTAAACATTTTTCGGTAGGCCATTGGACACACTTTAATTCAAGAATTTAATAAGTACCTCTTCCTATTCAAAATTTTTAGAAAATTTGAAACTAAAATTTTTTTCAAAGAAATTTTGAAATGCCCTTGTTTTTGAGCAAAATCATTTTTTTTTTTTTCAAATTCGATCTAAAACCATTTCAAATCTAAAAATTATGGATTGGGAAAAGTACTTGTTTGACAGAAACATTATCGGTTACGTCAGAATGCCGCCATATTGAATTTAAGAAAAATACCTTGTTACGCCGCCATCTTGGAAACAAATGCAAGTTGTGATATGTCATTGGAAAGGGAATTTTAAGCTCTATCCAATTATGCAAAAAAATATACAGGGTTCCATAAGAAATTCTCAACTTGGGTCCATTTCCGGAGTAGCCGGAAATGATATTCAATTCTTTTTTTTACGAAAAATGTGCGTCTCAATGACTTACCCGTTCCACCCAATTTTCAAATTTTTAACTTTAAAGACAACTGAATGACGCCTTGTATAACGATTTCGTTGTCACCCGGTATATCGGTCAGGATAAAGTTGCTTGATGCCTGGAGAAAGAATGTCTCGCAAATGCAGATTCACTAAAAAAACTGTTTAAGTATACATATACGTCGAAACTTAAATTCCAAGGTAACAATCATAACTTTAAAATATGCATCTGAGCGGTTCCTGATTAGTGCATAGCCATGGAGAGAAATTTGCGGAGCAATTTGACACCGCTTTTACAACTGACGCTTATCCAGTTCCAGCCCTACATGACAATAATAGAGTAGAAAGATCTATTGAAGTAAGACAATTTCCAACTGATAAAGTAGCTCTGGGATGTAAGAAAAAAGACTCTAGCCCAGGACCCAATGAAATCCTAGTTTTTCTTCAGAACTGTAGTGCCACAGTTAGCCCAATGCTTGCAGGGGTGATGCAGGAATCAAATAAAAATTCCAGCACCTTCACCTTGGAAATATTTCATTGTCACGTCACTGTACAAAAAAAAGAGATCGACATGGACCAGAAAATTATCGGACCTATTAAATTATATTTAATAAACTAATATCTTTCTTTCTAGAGAACAATCTCATACCTTCAGCCCAACATGGATTTCTACCAAAACGTTCTATCACTTTTGGAATATCTAAATAATTGGACAAACAACCATGACAATGGCCTCTACCAATAGATGTTATCTATCTAGATTATGAAAAAGTATTCATAAAAACCAAAATAATCTGTTATTAGCGAAACTAGAACGCTTTGGAGTTAGAGGAAAGTTGCTTGCCTTGATCAAAGACCTGGTAAAAGATGGATTTTTTCAAGTGAGGGTTAATGAAGAGCTTTTCAGTCCCCATAGGGTAATTAGTGAGGTTGCGCAGTTAAAATGTTTGCAGATGATTGCAAAATCATCGGCAAATTCTTTGCAAACCCTTTGATAAATGCAGATTTATTTCAGACTGATCTGCAGAACATTGAAGAGCGGAATGAAATTGAACTCCTCAAAATGCATAGTACTGTGGCTGATTCTTCAATCATATTTCTAAAAGTCAAATGAATATATGACCTAAAATTAGTAGGACTTGTTCTTTAATCCAAAAGGCATCTTTAAATATTCATATTGAGAATTATGAGTTACGAAATTAGTATATTTATTTGATTCGTTATGAACTGTGAATGAAAAGCATCTTTCAAATCGAGTAGAGTAAAGAACTTCTCATTTCTCAACTAGTCAATTTGGTCATCAATCAGCGGTAAAGGCCAATTATCTGTCAACTGTCACACACATTTTATTCAACTTTCTATAATCCACACACTTTCTTACACCTGTAGGCTTTTTGGGAACTAAAACAATACTCTGAATTACTTTTCCTATTATAATCACCTTTTCAAGCAATTAATTTACTGTTTTATTAACCTAATCTTTTTCATAAAAAGATAAGCGTCTGGGTCTAAAGAAAAAGGGTAAATTATTAGGCTTAACCTCAATTGGCATTTCAAATTTTGTCTCTGATTTATCAGGTCCAATAGCATTGACATATTTATTTACAAAAGTCTCCTTAAATTGTAATGCTTGCTTTGGCTCAAGATCTGTGTTAAGTCAAAATCTGGTGAAAACGATAAATCTGTGGAAAAAATATTATTCTCTACTTCCAAATCAGAACTCTGAGTAATTTTAACTTTATTGCAGAATGTAACATTCAGCTTTTTATAAACTATAAAATCTTTACCTAATGGACGACCATATTTCATATTAGTATCAGGCACAACATAAAATTCTACTGTCAAAAACAAATTATTAATTCCATAAAATGAATTTCGTCTGATTCTCTCCTATCCTACACACTATTCAGCTTCAATTTTGTAAGATGGAACTATATCACACTGAATTTCTACTAAGTTGGAAGTGGAAGTCTAATTTTTTTTTTTAAAACTATTTCCATTTGGGTTTCTAGTAGACTAGTAGAGGGTTTTCTGGGGCATGAACTTCGTTAGTGTTGTAAAGAATCACATAGAAAACAGGAACCTTCATCTCTCTTCGGCTTTGCACGAAGAGAAGTAATATGACCTTCTTCATAACAATTATAACACTTAATGACATTTTTAAGGATAGCACCTTGATCATTACTTGGATATCTAGGTTCTTGCACACTATTTGCATTACTTTGTATTGCGATGTTGTTTATCAATATTATATGCGAGGAATTCATAGCTTTCCATAAAGATGTTAAAGTTTTCCTCGTAAACAAATGTATCATTTAATTCATCTTTGAAATTGTCCAAAGTCAATAGACTGGTTCTTTCAGCATCATACCAGCTGGCAGCAGCATCAACTAAATGTATTTATGAAGTCTGGAGTTTAATTTCTGATGGCCAATCGCGTAGCATTGTGTTGAATATAAATCACCTTTATCGAAAGTCCATTAGATCGCAATGGGGTAGTATACTATGTATGAAAATCAGTAAAAAAACTGCTCGACGTTATTCTATAGGCTAAATGGTGATGGTATAGTGGAATACTGAATTATTTTCCAGCATAGTATCTATAGAATTAGTCAGAGAAAAACAAACTGTAATTTGAATTTAGCGCTACAGCGGCGACCAATGGTATTCGAGCCGTTGACAATCTGGCAACGCTGCTCAAAATGCCTCTAAACGACAGCTGACTCCAACAGTTCAACGACGTGTGGTGATGTGTGACATGTGATATTGTCACAGTAACTTGTTTACGTTGTTTGATGTAGTAAATTTGACGTTTCGTTCTTGACAATCAATGTCAGTGCAAATTGTGCGTTCTCAAAACCGTGATGTGTTGCCAGATTGGAAAAACTAACTACGTCACGAACTTTTATTTTCACGTAGGGGCGGGGCTAAGAGGAAATTTAAAAAACCAAATTCCAGTGTATTACGGTTTTTACAAAGCAACTGATTATACTAAATAGTACGATACGTCGAGTATATCATTACGCAGTAGTTAAAAAACACTTGTATACTACCCCATTATCTCAATTAACAACAGGTTATGGACCCAGGCAACGGGAAATATAGTGAATTGTTGATCAGTGAAGATAATAGAAAGAAAAAGTGGTATGTAACAACAATTTCACGGTAAAAAGACAATTAATTTTTTGAAGTGTCAAAAAATTTAAAATAAATATCTGTGTTACCATTACCCCAATTGACAGGAATGAATTTTTCCAATTGGAAACTCAGAGTAGAAGTATTATTGGACAAAAACGGTGTAAAAGAACTGTTAAACATGACGGACTCTGAGTATGCAATATTAAATGACGAGAAGAAGAGTAAATTCAAAAAGAATGATGTAAAAGCTAAATGTATTATAGTGAAATGTATCACAGATTTACATTTAGAGTACGTAAAAGATGCAAAGTCAGGTAGAGATGTGTTTGAGTCATTGAAGAATGTATTTGAAAAAAAAAAGTACATTTTCAAAGCTATTTATAATGCAAAAATTGTTAAAAATAAAATATGCAACAGAAAATCTGCAGGATCACTTTTCAATTCTTACAATTTGTGAAAAGCAGGTTATTTAGATGCTGAAGTACTAACATTAAAAGCAATAAATATAAATCAAAAACATGCACAAACACAAGTGAATTTTATTTTAGATAGTGGAGCAACAGACCATTTGGTTACAGAAGATATGTCAAATTTGATGTTGGAAATTGAAAATTTAAAAAACGAAACACAGATGCGAGTAGCCAATGGAAATATACTAACTGCTAATAGAAAAGGAAAGCTTCTAGTTCACCATGGAAAGGTAAATATAAATTTAACAGTTTTAATTGTCCCATAACTGACAAACAACTTGCTATCAGTGAAAAGAATTAATGGAAAAGGTAAAAGAGTTATATTTGACTATAAAAAAGCTATTATACAAGGAAATATATATTCATTGTATGTCAGTAAAAAAATTGTATGTTGCAGTATTCAGACCCACAGACAAAGTATGTCATGTATCCAGCAATACAAGAAACTCAGGAGAATTATGGCATAGGAAGTTTGGACACCTATCAGAACAATACATGAAAAAATTAAATCTGCTAATATCAGAAACAGTATGTAGTCCATGTAGAGAAGGAAAAGCAACAAGACAGCCATTTGAGAAACAAAAAGTCAAGAAGTTTTAACATATTGATATTGAAGCTCCTGTGAGAATATCTACAAGTAAAAATGATAAATATTATCAGGTAACAATTGATGATTTTTCACATTTCACAATAATTAACAACAGGTTATAGGCCCAGGACGCTTCCACTGAACTTTCAATCCAAGATTTACTTTGTACCAAATCAGTGCCATTAAAGATAGGTATTGTTTAAGAAAAATCAAGCATAACTGTATATGTTATGTACTAGAGGTGGAAAATTGGCGTTGTACTATTTTTGTCTAACATTTGCATAATTGTGGCATTTTGCTACAATAAATTGTTCATGGACATAATCAATGGATTTAAATCAATATTTGGGCTTGATTGTGAGTTTGAAGTTGGAGATGCATTATCTGTTACAGTACCTGTATTGTTCCTGAAATCTTGTTGGTCTGGTTCATCGTCATTATCCATATTCTATTCATTTCTTTGTGATGATAGCATTCGGGTATGATGAAAATTCTCAAATTCTGTTGCGTCGAAATTTTCCAAGACACTACCTATTTCGACGGTGTCTCATATTTCTTCCCAAAATACCAGCAGACCCACTTTTATAATCGACAAATCCTATCTGTTATCTTTATTATTTGGAATTATCTCACTTCTGCAAAAACTGTGGCTGATTCTTAACTTCAGCCATTCATTTTTCCAATTTATTTCTCCTTATTAATAAAATTAAGGACATTTTTCATATTATTCAAAAAGACATAAGAACATAATAATAAACTCTTGACAGATAGAGATCGTTATTGCATATGCTGTCTTCTTCTTTCTTTTCGAAATCAATAGAGAGGGGACGTGAATAGAGATAACAAAAATATCTTTATTCATTGTAGAATCTCAGCCCTCTGACCACCATTTTCCAGCAACCCTGATACTGCAATCTACTACATTGTTGTCAGTAACCCTTTAATAACTCCAAAATTCCCCGATAGGGTGTTTTTGACAACCTCAATGCTGACAACACATGAAATAGGGATCTATTTATACAAGTTGAGAAATAAAGATCTACTATGATAAGTCCTTGCTTAGATTCCTTGTATTAGTTATAGAACGCACTAATTAATTGTTGGTCATCTGTCATCATCTGTCTTTAGATAGTCTTGTCAGAGTGACATTAAAAGTGCAAACAGTTTCGTTCTGTCCAATTTTGTATTCACCAAATACCGTCTGGGAATAAAGTATTTCAATAAGTTCTAGTGTTTCAGTGTCCCAGTAAATACATAGCATATTTTGGCGACGAGCTCTGGAAACGGGCCATAGTCTATCAATCGTGGTTTGTAGTCCGCCTCGCTTGGAGATAAAATAGAAGTCAAACCGTCAAACCTCTGGAAAAAAGTCAGGAGGTCTGTCAAAAAAATAAATAAAAAATGTTAATTGGAAGCATAGAGCCGTTCAATCCAAAAGTAAGCGATATCACCACCTACATTGAGAGGTTAGAAAAACTTTTTAAGTGTAATGATATCACACTGGAAGAAAAAAAGGTACCCTTGTTTTTAACTTTGATAGGGGGGGAGGCCTATGGTATATTGAAGGACCTGTTAGCGCCTACCTTGCCAAGTTCAAAGGGATATGAAGCATTGGTCACTGAGTTAAAGCAACATTACAGTCCTAAGCGCTTGATAATTGCCGAGAGATTCAAATTTCATACAGCATTTCAAGAAGCAAATGAAGATATACAGACATTCGTTGTGCGTCTGAAGAATTTAGCCAAGTCATGTGAGTTTCAAAATTTTCAAAACGAGGCTCTAAGGGATCGGTTTGTGTGCGGAATCAGGTCGGAGTCTATAAAACGTAAACTGTTGACAGAAGCAAAGTTAACATTTGACAGTGCCCGTAAAATTGCAGTTGCAATGGAGTTAACCGAAGGTCAATTAAAAGTAATGGATCCAGATATTGGTCAAGTCAATAAAGTCTATCAGAAAAAGTATTATGCAAAAGCAGGATCTAGTCGTGGTTCTAGTAAGTTAAACTCAAGTCATTTCCATAAGTCCAGTAATCAGTCAGGTGCGACTATGTCACAGTCGAGGTCAGAGGCCAATAATAAAAATTCTAAGTGTAGAAGATGTAATCGTGTTCATTTTGACTATAGTAAGTGTCCAGCAGTGTCCTGGAAGTGTTATTCATGTAACCAGGTAGGGCATACTGCCAAGTCTATAATATGTAAAAACAGAGTTTACGAGTTTGAAGAGGAACAAAAAGACGTTGATGTCGAGTCAGAAGAGTCCGAAGATGACTTTGAGTTAGGTTTGTTATCCGAGGATATGGGTGAGTTTACTATCAAGTCTTTAAAGTCTAATGGTAACGATACGCTAAGGGTCAACATGATTATTGACAATAAGAATGTAGAGATGGAAGTAGACTCAGGGGCTGTTCGGTCAGTTATGCATCGACAGGATTTTGAGAAATTATTTCGAAATTTAGTTCTTGAGCCTGTAGATTTTAAGTTAAGAGTTTTAACTGGTCAAAAAGCTGAGATTCTGGGACAAGTTTGGGTGCATGTTACCTATTTGCTTAATATGTTTTGTTTACCATTGGTAGTACTTAATTCTGAAGTATCATTTGTACCCCTTTTGGGTCGAAATTGGCTGAATGTGCTCAATCTTGATTGGAAAAATAATGTTCTGGATAAAAGTGTTAATTTAAGTAAGATCACAGGAAACAAGCCAGTTGATGGTCAAATATTTCAATTCATGTCAGAAGATATCAAAATTACATTGATTAATTTGATAAAATCTGAGTATGAAAGTTTGTTTAAAGATGAACCTAATTCGTTTATCAGGGGGTTCAAGGCAGAGTTTAAAGTCAAAGATGGTTTCAAACCAATATTTCATAGAGCATATGAAATGCCTTTTTCACTGAAATCTAAAGTAGAGGAAGAAATTTCAAAAATGGTTGAATCTGGTATTTTAACGAAAGTCACACACAGTAAATGGGCAAGTCCCATTATTGTAATTCCAAAAAAAAATTCTACTGATATTAGGCTATGTGTGGATTTTAAAAAAACATTAAATCGGGCTATTGATACTGAGCATTGTGTTTTGCCATTGCCAACCGATATTTTTGCTAGTTTGAATGGAGGTAACTGTTTTTCTGTTATAGATCTAAAGGGTGCGTATCAGCAATTACAAATAAGTGATTCTTCAAAAGAACTTTTCACGATAAACACCCATATGGGTCTTTTCAGATTTAACAGACTAACATACGGAGTCAGTTCTGCTCCAAGTATTTTCCAATGTATAATGGATGCAATTTTGGCTGGTTTGCCTAAAACTAAGTGTTATCTTGATGACATTTTGGTTCATGGAGAAACCATGGAAGAATGTAATGAAAATATTAAAAATGTTTTAAAAAGATTAAAAAAGTTTAACGTTAAAATTAATAAGAACAAATGTAAGTTCTTTGACCAGTCTGTTGTATTTTTAGGTCATGAAATAGATAAGGGCATCCATCCTACAGACGAGAAAATAGAGTGTATAAGTAAAGCACCTTCACCTCAAAACGTGACAGAGTTAAAATCCTACTTGGGATTGTTAAATTACTATGGAAGGTTTATTCACATGCTATCTGCCAAGCTCAAACCTTTATATGATTTGTGCAAAGGTAACACTGATTTCTGTTGGACAGATGAGTGTGAGCAAACGTTTCGAGAAAGTAAAAAAATGATTACCTCTAAAAATGTATGAGCTCACTACGATCCAGAAAAGCCTATTTTTATTACTTGCGATTCAAGTGGCTATGGAGTGGGTGCAGTGCTTAGTCATAAAATTAAGGGAGTTGAAAGACCAGTATTATTTGCCTCTAGCACTTTATCAGAAAATGAAAAAAAGTACTCAAATTTAGAGCGCGAAAGTTTGGCCATAATATTCAGTTTAAAAAAATTTCACAAGTATATATATATGGTCGAAAGTTTACACTAGTATCGGATCACCAACCTCTTCAATTCATTTTTGGTAAAAATAAAAATATTCCGGTTACAGCTGCATCTCGTATAACTCGATGGGCACTAATACTGTCTGCTTATGATTATGACATTACTTATAAAAAGGGTTCTTTAATATCAAATGCTGATGGTCTATCTCGCTTACCTATGAATTGTTCAACTGGAGTTTCAGATTCGCTTTTCTCATTTAGTTTGTGCTATGATGCACCTTTGTCGTTTGAAAATATTGCAATAGCTACAAAGAAGGATATCACTCTTTCCAAGGTTATTGACCTTACTCTTTCTGGATGGCCAAATTGTATTAAAGATGAAAATTTAAAACCTTATTTTAAAAGACGATTGGAATTTTCTATAGAGGGAGGATGCTTATTAGTTGGAAGTAAGGTAGTCATACCAAAACAACTTCAAAATGATATTTTAAAATTATTTCACGAAGAACATATTGGCATCATTAGAGCAAAGATGCTTATGCGATCCTATTGTTGGTGGCCAAGTATGAATGAGGCTATTGAAGCTTTTATAAGCTCTTGTGAAACATGTCAAGAAACTCAAAATTTTACAAGTGGAGGTATACTTGTTCCTTGGCCTTGTGCTCCTAATAATTTTTATAGGGTCCATATCGATTTTTTTAAGAAATTTAATTTGGTTTTCTTGATCTTAGTGGATGACAAGTCTAAATGGACTGAAGTAAAACTTATGAATAATGGTACTAACGTAAGGGAAACTATCTTGACTCTTAAACAAATTTTTTCAGTATTCGGTTTGCCTGCTGAACTTGTATCGGATAATGGACCTCCATTCAATAGTTATGAATTCACTACTTTTTGTCAGGCTAATGGAATAAAGTTTATACGAATTCCACCACAGCATCCTGAAAGTAACGGTCTTGGCGAGAAAAATGTACAAACCATAAAAAGAGGTTTGGTACGCTCATTATTTAGAGAGAGGGAAAAAGAGTTGAGCAAAAATTCAATTTTGAATAAATTGTAAAACTTTTTATTTGTACATCGTAATACACCCTCTACGTCGACTGGCTTGTCTCCTGCAGAATCTGTTTTTAAGTTTCGCCCTCGTACTAGATACGATTTGTTGAAACCTTGGTCTAATAAACAGAAACCAGTAAATTCTGATATTACTAGCTTAAAATTGTATTGTGAAAACCAAGATGTCTATGTAAAAAATAAGTACACTCACTTGTGGCAAAACGGTAAAATTATAAGATGTATGAGTTACTGTACTTATTTAGTTAAAATTGGAGAAGTTATTAGGCTTTTTCATTCGAATGACATTCGGCAATGTAAAGCAGATTCTTCTAAAATGATGTCGTATGAAATAGTTCCTTCTCCTTCGCCAATTATGTCAAATTCACAAATAAGTCAAAACTACGATAACCAACATTGTTCAAGCAATAATATAGAAATGAGTCAGCCGGCTGTTGCTGAAGTACCGGAGTCTGTGAGTCCTACTAGTCCTACAGTTGATAAAATGCTAAAGTCAGATAACAATCATACAGTAAAAGTTACTGCTACTCCTAGACTCTCAAGAGACCTTGGTACAGCTTCAACTTCTAGCAAGACTTCTGGATATACTTCTAGGTTTGGACGACTGATTAAACCTCCTCAGAAATTAGATTGTTAAGATTTTTTAAAAAAAAAGGAAGGAAATGATAAGTCCTTGCTTAGATTCCTTGTATTAGTTATAGAACGCACTAATTAAGTGTTGGTCATCTGTCATCATCTGTCTTTAGATAGTCTTGTCAGAGTGACATTAAAAGTGCAAACAGTTTCGTTCTGTCCAATTTTGTATTCACCAAATACCGTCTTGGAATAAAGTATTTCAATAAGTTCTAGTGTTTCAGTGTCCCAGTAAATACATAGCATACTACAGTACTAAGGATTAGCCCAAATAAGCCAAAGACTAAATTCTCAATGTAGGTAATAACAACCGACTTGAAGTGGGAGAATTACACAATAAAAATAACCAAAAAAGCTAATTCTTACATTTACTTAATCAACTATGTCTTTAAAAACCACTCCAATGAATAATGATCTATCTACCCTTTACAAAAGCTATCGGGTCTTCAAAAAAAAAACCAATCGAAGATTGCTTTGATTACGAAAACGTACGTCGCATTACTGTTTCTTTATTGGTCACGATTTTTGACATGAGTTATATCCCGTGAGAACTCCAATTCAGCATTTATATTGTTCTATTCAGCTTATTTTTTATATTATAAAAGGAGTAATTTCTAGATTTAAGTCAGTTCTATTGTATTAGTCAAATAAAGTTTTTTAAAAACGCTCTCTCGTGTACACCCCTCGTAAGTGGCGCAGTCGGTAGGATTTTGACGGAGACTTCGGTAAAAACAGTCAAGGTTCAGTCGAAAATTTGGATTTTGCGGGCCGTAAAAAACCATCGTCTTTTCGTGCTAACGATATACCGTCAAATCGAAAAATACGTTCGTGGTATACGAAAGACTTTTGACAATCAGTGAACTCGCGACCAGGGATCGGAACAAAAATCGTCCATTAATCCTATTGGTGCGGATAGCGGAACTACATCGTCCAAAATCCATAGAAGATAGATTCATGTACTTCAAGATTAATCTGGTATTGCTGTAAGTGATCCCATTATTCTTTTCCTTTTATTTTTATATTTTTTGATTTTATTGATATATATTTGTTCGATCTGGAAGGTGATAACGAGCTTGACAATCTTATAAATATTTTTAACAATAATTTTCAACCTAATAATCAGATTCAAAATCTTGTTAATATGGCCAACCCAAATTATCAGCTTATTAGGTACCAAGCCGATAATATTCCAAATTTTGATGGTAACACCAAAACACTTGGCAGATTTTTAACATCATGTGAACATTTTCTACAGAATCACCAAAATCGACAAAATTCCGCAGATCCAATAAACATCTGTTTGTTCGATACGGTAATTTGTAAACTGACAGGTAGAGCTGCCGAATTAATTGCTTCTCGCACGGAACTCGATACCTGGCAGAAAATTAAAGATTCGTTAATTGTCACATTTTCTGACCAAAGAACTGAAAATTGTCTTGTCCAAGATATCATTAATATGAAACCAGATAAGAGCGAATCCTTACATTCTTTTGGATTAAAATTGCAAGATTCTAGAAGTTTATTATTTGCTAAAATTAATAGCTCTAACGATCCTAATAATATGAAAATTCTAAAAATCGAACAATTTGATAATCTGTGTCTAAAAACTTTTATTAACAACTTAAATTACCATATGCAGTTAGTGGTAAGATTAAAAGACCCAGATTCTCTTGAACAAGCTCTCGCATTTGTACGAGAAGAAGAGAATTTCATACAATATAGAAACAGGTCTAATCAAAGCTCAAGAAATATACCTAATAACAACGTCAATAATAAAAGATCTCAATCAAGTTTTAACAATACACTTGGAAATTATGCTGCTAATATTCCAAGAATGCCTATAACACCATTCACTAATAATCCTTTCTATCGACCAAATAATTCGTTTAACAACCAAAACTTTGCAAGACCAAATTTCCCAAATATGCCATTCAATAACCAACTCCAAAGACCTCAAAATTTCAATAGACCATTCCAAAGATCCAATATCACCCAAAACAATAGTGCTCCAGAACCAATGGACACATCGTCTGGTGTCACTATAAGACCAAATACAGTTCAAAGATCTCGCCTGAATAATTTCACTGTGCAAGAACTTTCGAACCAATCCGCAAATACTTTGTCTCCTAATACTATCACCGAAACTCAAACTCAAGACACAAATATCGACGTTAATTCTACTCCCAATAATGACGAACAATTCGATTTCAGTAATTATTACCAAATGCCAAATTCTGAAATGTTCAACTCATACAATGTTCCATATGATTATATGTACAACATGTATGACAACACCAATAATGACTATAATGAAACAAATATCGATGATTCCCAATACCAAAATTTTCAGATTACGCCCAATTACCCCAATGTGACGTAATATGCCTCAACAATTATAGTACTTCAGATTTGCCTGTAATAATTATTCCCGAATTAAATGCTAAGTTCTTAGTCGACACAGGCAGCGGAAAAAGTTTCATCAATCCGCAATTAGCATATCAAGTTTACTCTCAATTCATTTCTAATGAATATTTTACTGTAAAAACTGCTCATGCAACATCAATACATGACGAAGTTATAAATATGCCCATTTTTCCATCATTTAAAAAAAATGGTTACCACAAATTTTACTTGTTTAATTTCTCTAATAAATTCGACGGTTTGATAGGTGTCGATTTTCTAATCGATATCGGTGCCAAAATAAATCTAAAGAATTTTGCACTCGAAACGTCACAAGTAAATTTACCCTTGCATTTTCAAAACAAATTATTTTTCCCACAAAACACAACGGAGCCCACACAGTCATATGAAACTGTTATACCTCCTCATGTTTCACAAAAGGTTAAAGTATACCTGTAAACAAAACAGATGGAATAGGAATACTAAACCATATTAACTTTGATGATATCGCAGAAATGCCAGAAGCCTTGGTAAAAATTGAAAGTAATTTTGCATTAACAACAATTACGAATTTATGTGAAAACCCAATAAAAATTAGTTTCACAGAACCATTTGAAGTAGAACCTATAAACGATATTGAAAATAATTTTATCGAGGAAATGGAAACCGATATGGATATCGAAGTAAATCAACCAAATGATATGAAACTAAAACAAAATTTGAAGAACTTACGTTTAGACCACTGTAATCAAGAAGAATATCAAGCAATTCGAGATCTTTGTTATGAATACCGAGACATATTTTACTGTGAAGGTATTCCATTGACTTTTACGAATCAAATCAAACATAAAATCAATCTTACAAATGAAACACCTATTTTTACAAAGACTTATCGATACCCTGGAAGAAGGAAGTCAGCACCCAAATGGACCAAATGTTGAAAAATGGTATAATACAACCATCTAATTCCCCATGGTCTAGCCCAATTTGGATAGTACCAAAAAAGCTAGATGCATCTGGTACAAGAAAATGGAGAATAGTAATTGACTACCGAAAACTTAACGACAAAACAATCGAAGACAAGTACCCATTACCCAACATCTCTGAAATTTTAGATAGACTAAGTAAAGCTCAGTACTTTACGACGTTGGACCTAGCAAATGGTTTCCACCAAATAGAGATGGAACCGGAAGACGTACACAAAACAGCATTTTCCACCGACACAGGACATTACGAGTTCAAACGTATGCCCTTCGGTTTACGAAACGCCCCCGCCTCGTTCCAGAGGGTGATGAACAACGTTCTTCGTGGCCTCCAGAACGAAATATGTTGCGTTTACTTGGATGACGTCATAATATACAGTAAATCACTCCAAGAGCACATAGAACGCTTGAGACTAATATTTGAACGGTTCAGACAATCAAATTTCAAGATTCAATTGGATAAGTCCGAATTTTTACACAAAGAAGTCAATTACCTTGGACATTTAATAACCAAAGAAGGCGTGAAACCCAACCCAGATAAGATAGAAGCTGTAAAAAACTTTCCTATTCCCAAAACACCAAAAGATATCAAATCATTTTTAGGACTAGCCGGATACTATAGAAGATTTATAAAGGATTTTGCTAAAATTGCCAAGCCAATGACATTATGTCTTAAGAAAAATGCTAAAGTCGAACATTCCCCAGCATTTTTATCGTCATTCAACCATTTAAAAAATCTTCTAATTAATTCCCCAATCCTTAAATACCCTGATTTCACACAGCCCTTCGTATCAACAACCGATGCTTCTAATACAGCTCTCGGTGCAGTTTTATCTCAATCAACACCCCCCAACGATCATCCCGTAGCGTATGCTTCCCGCACGCTAAATGAAACAGAACAGAGATACTCGACAATTGAAAAAGAATTGCTCGCTATCATCTGGGCATGTAAATACTTTAGGCCGTATTTATTTGGAAGAAAATTTCAAATATATACAGATCACCGACCTTTAGTCTGGCTTTTCAATGTTAAAGAGCCAGGTTCAAAACTTATTCGATGGAGATTAAAGCTTGAAGAATACGACTACACCATTATATATAAAAGCGGCAAACAAAATACAAACGCCGACATTCTTTCAAGAATTCCACTCAACGCTTTAGAAACAGAATCTCTCCTTAATAATCCAGGAGATATTACAACTGACATCGATAAATTTCTAAACGAAATCGATAAAAATCTTCTAGAAAAACATCACACTGACGAATATAACAAAATCATAAACGAACTTAATCGACCGGTTGAATTACCTCCAGTGCCTTCAACTTCTCAAGAGCCTTCAACCTCTCGAATAAAAATTCTTGAGGATATCCGAATTAAACCACCAATTGGTAATACGTCCAGTACTGACACTGCTCATAGTACAAACGCAGACGAAACCCTAAATGAAATCCCAATATTAGACGAAATAATAAACAACAAAACGAATCAATTAATTGTGAAAAAATCACCATACGACGCCTACATAAAAAGAGAATTTGAAACCTTCGACGGTAATAGGATAATCCGAGCAACGATTCCCACGAAACAAGAAGCGATAGTAAATTTTCTGAAAGAAAACCTTACAGAGAAAACTACCTATGTGCACTTTTTATCAAAAGAATTACGTGTTTTATTTCAAGAAGCACTATCTAAACACTTTTGTAATTACAAGCTTGTAGAATGCACAAAACTCATTAATAATGTTAAACCAGAGGAAAGAGAAATGATAATAAGATTTTCACACAAAGGCAAAACTAACCATCGAGGAATACAGGAAACCCTAAAACGCCTGAAAATTAATTATTATTGGAAACCCCTGAAATCTGACGTCACTAAATTTATTAATGGATGTGAAATATGTCAAAGAACTAAGTATAACAGGAATCCACCAGACCAACCTCTTGTATTGACAGAAACACCTTCAAAACCCTTCGAGATTATTCACCTCGATACACTCCTTGTAGATAAACAAAAATTCCTAGTAATCATAGACAAATTTTCCAAATATGGACAAGCCCTTCCTTGCGTTGGCACAGCCATATCAGTATCCCAAAATCTAATCCATTTCTTTTCATTTTTCGGTATCCCTAAATTGATTGTATCCGATAGTGGAACAGAATTCAAGAACGAAGTAGTTAAGGATTTATTGAAAACACATAATATTAAAATCCATTTTACTACTCCAAATCATCACGAGTCGAATTCGCCCGTTGAAAGGTTAAATTCGACCCTGATAGAACACATAAGAATACTACGAGAAAAAAACAAAAATACTGACGTATCAACCCTAATGTCCTATGCTGTAATTGCTTATAATAGCACAATCCATTCAAGCACAGGCTTTACTCCCTATACATTGATTTTAGGACACACTTCTTCTAGTGACCCTATGCAACTTATGCCCGCGCAAATATTCACCGAATATGTCCACAATCACAAAACTAACACGGAAGCTTTGTATAACAAAATACAACAAGACTCAATTAATTTAAAACAAAAACTTATTGACAAACATAATCAAAAGAAGACCCCTCAAAAACTAACCATAGGGTGTCAAATATATAAAAAACAAAACAAACGACGTGGTAAATTACACCACAGATTCACAGGTCCATTCATCTTAACAAAAATATTAGAAAACAACAAGATTGGAATTGAAAACCCCAAAACAAATCGAAAAGAGATTTTGCATATCAACGAAACCAAAATCAAATTTATTGTTACTGATGGATCCGAATCTTCAACATCGGAGCAGTAGGAATAAACTTCCATAACCTGAATAAATATCCCGGACTCCTACCCTATAAATTGGGAACTGCCAAAATAGTTTCCAATCATTGGTCATTAATACAAATTCACGACCTAACACCCCTTGATAACGAATTTTATTTGATCAAAGAAAACGCTAACTATTTAATTAAAAACATTACAAATAATGTATCCTATGAACGAGAATATAAAAACACGTTGCTGCCTTTAATGGCATTAGAAAAACGCATAGAAAACAACATAAGGCAAATTGACCCAACGAGTAGTTACTCAAAAAGACAAAAACGTGGCATCTTGAATCCTTTAGGATCATTAATAAAATGCATTACTGGCAATCTTGATAAAGATGATGCAGATCTTTATGATAGGCAAATTAGACAATTACAAGAAAATCAAGATAAACTTAAAAAATCATCTTTTAATCAAATTAATTTATTAGGGAAAACCATTGAACAGTTTCAAAACGTTATCTCTAATATATCTGCCAATCAAATAACGCTAAAATCGAGAATACTGCAAATTGAAAGCACAATTAAAAAGGTAACTCTGTCTGCTATTGACAACCATCAATACTTCCAAACTCACATAATAATTAATCAGATATCAATGCTATATCAAACAATTTACGATATCTTAGAAAAAACGGAAGTAGCTATCTCATTTGCTAAAATCAATACGCTCCATAATTCAATAATCGATCCATTAGAGCTAATAAAAGAAATTTGTAGATTTAAAAAACAATTAGTGCATGACGTGTTACCATTAGAAGCCAATATTGATAACATATTGAACTACGAAAAAATAATCGAGATTAAAGGCTATTCAAAGGGCCTGATTATCACCTTCATCTTGGAAATACCATTGGTCGAATCGGATGTCTATCACTATTATCAATTATTTCCGATACCAATTCCAAGCGAACAAAATCCTGATTTCTTTATGAACTTTCCACACAAACCATACCTTGCACTTAGCAACAACAAGTACTCTTATATGGACCAAACCTGCAACCAATTGTTACCCAACGAGTACTTATGTGAAGAAGCCTACACTGCATACATTGATCATGAGCCTCCATGTGCAGTCCAATTGATTTTATACAAAGAAAATGCCACTACTTGCCACCCTTTCCGTATCAGACTACAAAATGTCCAAATCACTAAAATAACGGACGGAAAATGGATAATCACAACGCCCGAACAACTAATTGTCTCAGCATCTTGTCCAAATTCTAAGGACAACGTACCGCTTCATGGTTCCTACTTAGCCGAATCTACAAATGAATGCAGCTTACAAATAAAGTCAATTACTCTACGAACTTATAAGCCCAATCGTTTGACTTATGATGATGTATCCTTGCCTACACTGAATTTATCGATGAATTATTACCAAACAAAGGAGTTTGCTTTTAATCCACCTACACTTGACCTGAACTGCATCAACTTGAAGGAAACCAATGAAATTGCCACAACGCTTCAAGAACAGAAGAGACGACTACAAGAAATATCCAACCCAATGGAAATACACCAAATAAATTTTTGGACAATTTTACTTTATTGTATTTTAGGAATACTATGCATTTTTACTGTCTATAAATTACTTTTGAAACATCGCCTTAAACGTGCCCAAAAAGCCTCGTTAGAAGACGATATTGTAATTTAACAATTTTACTTTTACTTATTTAGTTTAATCATATTTTTCTTTTAGCATTTTCTTTATTTTTTCCATTGTATAAAACCATACCTTTTTTGGTATGCTTTTAACTTAGGATGGAGGAGTTATATCCCGTCAGAACTCCAATTCAGCATTTATATTGTTCTATTCAGCTTATTTTTTATATTATAAAAGGAGTAATTTCTAGATTTAAGTCAGTTCTATTGTATTAGTCAAATAAAGTTTTTTAAAAACGCTCTCTCGTGTACACCCCTCATAAGTCATGCCATTTTGACATTAGGTTCATTGACAAAATGAAAGAAAAATTTTGCTAAGACATACGTTTAAAAAACCATAGCAATCTTTGATTGGTTTTTTTTTTGAAGATCTTCAAAAAAAAAACCAATCAAAGATTGCTATGGTTTTTTAAATGTATGTCTTAGCAAAATTTTTCTTTAATTTTGACAATGTCAGTCAATGAAATTTAATGTCAAAATGTCATGTCAAAAATTCTGACCAATAAAGAAACAATAATGCGACGTACGTTTTCGTAACCAAAGCAATCTTTGATTGGTTTTTTTTTTTGAAGACCCGATATAAGAACAACAAAAATAGAACAATCTTCAGAATAGTGTCATTTTTAAACAATTTTCGATGTTCGATAATTTCAATTTTGAAGCTTCTCAGGTGTAAAACTGTTAAAACCAAATTGAAATCTCAATTAACAGGTTTGCAGAAAATATAATTGGCTTTAATTACAGTCTTATTGCGTTGAAATTGGATGGAAATTAACGAAACTGTGAGACAAAAACTGTATTAGTGTCATTTTTGGGCAATTTTCAATGTTCAATAATTACAATTTTGAAGCTTCTCAGGTGTAAAACTGTTAAAACCAAATTGAAATTTCAATGTACACGTTTTTAGAGAATTTAATTGGCTTTAATAAGATCTCAATTACATTGAAATTCAATGAAAATTGACGGAGCTGTGAGGCAAAAACTGTCTCAGTGTCATTTTTGGAAAATTTTCAATGTTTGATAAATTCAATTTTGAAGCTTCTTAGTTATAAAACTGTTGAAACTAAATTAAAATATTAACTAACAGGTTTCTACAGAAGTTAATTGGCTTTAATTAAAGCCTAATTGAGTTGGAATCGGACTAAAATTTAAGGTGCTGTAAGACAAAAACTGTCTCAGTGTTATTTTTGGAAAATTTTCAATGTTTGATAATTTCAATTTTGAAGCTTCTCAATCTCAGCTGCAAAATTCTTAAAAGTAAATAAAAATCTTGATTACCAGGTTTGTAGAGAATTTAATTGGCTTTAATTAGACCTCGATTACATTGAAATCAAATGAAAATTAACGAAGCTGTGAGGCAAAAACAATCTCAGTGTCATTTTTGGAAAATTTTCAATGTTCGATAAATTCAAATTCAAGCTTCTCAGGTGTAAAACTGTTGAAACAAATAAATATATAATTTTGTCTAGCACGAAAACACAAAAAACTAAACTTTCATTCATCAGTTATTTTGCTATTCATTTCAAACTGTAATCTCTCTGAGAACCAGACAAGAGCCTGGAAAATCTTACTTTTCTGTCCATAGGTCAGTGGCGCTTGGCGCTCTAATTATAACCTGCCTCTACTCTCAAAAATTGATTTTTTCTCAATATAGTACACAATTTATTTTATTGATGAAGATTGAAGATTTTACTAATAAGGGACCATTATTACAAGAACTCGGACCAACTTTTCTAGATCTACAAAACTGATTTCTAAAAAAGTTACGAAGAGAGGCATTTGGGAAAATACAATCAGTCTCATCTCAATGTTAAGAAAACTGATAGGACCAAAACAAAAAAGGTCGATAATACTGAATCCTAAAATGAATTAGAGTTTTTACTAAATAGGTAATTTTCACAATTCATCTCCATCAAACTAAACATCAGAAATTAGATTTTAAACCTAAAATACATTGACACAACATCAAATCTATCACTTACCGAATCTTAATTATCCTTAAGTCATTGCTTAATTTGAAAAGAGTTTAAATTCAATTAAAAATGTTTGGCATTTAAGTTAAGATAAACCAAAAAAAGTGAACTTACTTGTCTTCATCGCTCTCGAAAGCCTCATCCTCATTATCGCCACTGTCGGCAGCACTATAAGTATGATCCTGACTAGGGGAAGTACTAATAATCTGTAAAACAATCTAATAAAGAGACAAATTTGATGCGATATGGAAAATCTTACTTGTAAATTATGCGAAAAATTAATCCTAGTAGCATGCTTAAGGCTCAACATCACTGCGGCAGCGTCTGCAGCGTCCAAAGATTCTTCCTGCAATAATTTATTTAAAACACACACACACAAAAAGGCTGAATTTTCTTACCTGTTCAGTTTTGATTCTTTGCCCTCCATTGCCATTCATTTTCTTGCTCAAATATGGAAAAAGATCAGGATTGGGTACATTGGTGCTTTTATTCCGTTCTTCTTTGACCGACGACTGGTTGGCTTTGGGCATCAGATAAATACTGGGATCGATTGCCGAGCAAGGGTGAAATGGTGATCGGTTCAGGGCTTGGATTAAGTTAGGCTTGAATTGAGGGTCGACAGTCCAAAGGGAACCTTTACCTAGATTCTGAAACAAAGTTTGTTATGTTTTGAAGTGGTTTAAGATATATAAGAAAAAAATGAAAATATAATGAAGCATCAACTATGGAAAAAAAGCAATTTTTAAATGCAATAAAGCATACCCTAGATCCTCAAACTACATATTTCAATGGGATAACTATAACTCTAAAAACCAATTATTCTCAAAAGAAATCTACTCAGGTAGCACCTTTGCTTTGACTTTAATGAAGTTTTTGGCTCAAAAAGGATTTTCTGTGAATATAATAAACTAGCAGGTAGCTGATACAGTTGAGTTTCAAATGGAAATTGATCCTGAAACTTCCCTTAATTTGAGAATTAAATGGTTTAAATTCATTACCAATTATTAATTAAGCAAATTAAAAAAAAAAAAAACTTTGCTTACTTTGGTACTTACTGGTGCCTTTTCAACTTTCTGAAAGCACTTATTCAACGACAAATTATGCCTGACGCTATTCTTCCATCCTGTAGGCGCGTTCTGGAAATAAGGAAAATGATCGACGATCCAGGCGTAAATTTCCTTGACCGGCAACGCTTTCTGTTTCGAGTCCTCGATGGCCATAAATATCAGACAGGAAAACGAGTACGGCGGCTTGTTTTGGATGTGGATTTGTGGATCGTACGGTATTGTGCTGCGACTACTACTACTCTGATTTCCTAAAAAAAATCAATTTATTTTTGAATTTTTAAGTTAAATTTTTACATTCATTTACCTGTAGGATAATTATTATTATGACCTCTTGGCGTAGGCGAATTGACAGCACTGTAAGTGGAAGACTCCGGGGTACCGATGGAAGAATCGTCAACGTAATCACTTGTCGGCGATTGGTCGGGAAGAAACTGGACACTCGTTTTGATTGGCGTCGAATTTGAACTATTCAAAGGTGACGTGTTAATGTTCATGCCTTTGAGGATGTCGCCTTCGTGCAGCCATGACAAGCTGGTCAAATCATCGTCCGGGCCTTTTTGGCTTTGGGCGACCGCCAGTAGAATGGATATGGGCGATTGGGCGTTGTGCATCGGCGTTAGGGCGATCGGGCTACCCGGTACCGACATTTGTTGCTGAGGTTGGGCGCCCGTTTCGCTTTGCGCCGAACTGGGCCGTTCTGGAGACATATTTTGGGAAGAGGGATACAGCTGGAAAGAATAAAGATGGTTAGAGAATTATCTAGTCAATTCTAGAAGCAACGACGCGCTTTAAAACGGAATCAGTGATGTCGATAATAATAAGACACTGAGTTGTGATTTATAGTAACTAAAATGTAGTGTGACTTCTAAGGTCGTGTTTATGTTGAAGCTGTGATAAACGATAAAAGCAACAATATTAATGTAAAGCATCATTAGTATCGTTGCTTTTATCGTTTATCACAGCTCCAACATAAACACGGCCTAAGGCTAAAAAATCGATATAGAGCGAGTCCAAATTTACCATCAGAAACATTTGAAAATTTTAATGAAAAAAAAATAAATTAGAAAGAAATCTAATTTTTAACTCCGGAAATTTTGTGAAATCTTGACACGCTCATGAATAATTGATCATATCTACAATGACATTTAAAAAAAAAAATGGGCCACAATTATACATTAATGGACAGAGTATCAAATTCTCTATAAACCGTGCAAAATTGGTTTGTGGAGTCTTCGAAACATTGAGCTTCAAATTTGAAGTTTAATCAACATTTTGTCCAAAACATCAAAGTCGATTTTCTCGAAAACCATTAACGCTAGCGATTTCAGCTGAATACCATTTTGAAGCCTTTATTAAGAGCTAGAATTCTTGGAAATTTTATCCCAGTACTGCTTTTGGTTACCGAGATATTCAGATTTGAATATTTCCAAATAAAAATTAAAAAAATATGTAATTTACATTATTTTTCAATTTTGCACAATTTTGATGCCTTTTTATCCATAGAGCTAGTCATCAAATTAATCAAAAACGACTCTTGAATATGAAAAAAAGTTATTTAATAAAAAGCATAAGAAATAAGGAACTTTGGAAATTACATTCCTGAAAAATATTTCCCAAAAATCCTTTAGAATCCCCAAAAATCTGCTAAAATCTCAAAGAATCCTTTAAAATCTCGAGAAAAATCCTTCAAAATTCCCTAAAATGCTCCAAAATCACCTAAAATCTTAAAAATCTAGAATCTTTTAAAATCCTGTAAAATTGTGTGAAGATTTTCAAAATCCTACAAAATCAATAAAAATTTAAAATCTGTGTACAGGGTGTTTCAAATTCGAGCCACATCATTGAGATCTCGGAAACGGTGAGAGATACAGGTTGGTTAAATTGGGGAAAAGTTACGTAATTTGATGCTTAACAAAATGCCGCTTTGATATTTAGGATATTCTGGATTCTCACGGAGATATTCGAAAAAAAACGAAATTTTGCAAAATTGTTTTTATTTTTTCCTGACTTCAATTTTAAGTGATATTTCAATAAAAATATCACTTCATCATAGCCATTTTTTCTCGCCTACAAGATGCTACCATCAAATTTGAAATCTGACGTTTTGTCTTTGAGCCACCATCATCAACTTTATTTTTTTGAATACGATTCCGGATTTTTCATTTCAGATTTTAGGAGCTTCTGATGTTCCAAAACCTATGACGTATCACATTTATTCGAAAAATTATTTTTAGTAATTTCTTACCGAAATTCATATTCTAAATATCAAAGTGACATTCTGTTGAGCATCAAATCACGCAACTTTGCCCAATTTAACCAACCCTGTATATCTCACCGTTTCCGAGATCCCAATGATGTGACTCGAATTTGAAACACCCTGTACATATTTAAAGGAGTTGACCATCCCTGGGAAATTACTTCACATACACACAAACAAACTTATAATGGAATCACCCAATTTTTTTGGAAAAACGTTTTTATATTGATAAAAACATACAGTGAGTTCATAAAGTCCCGCATAAATTCATTATTTTGAAAACAGTAGAATTTTTGAAAAATCGCTCGGATACGTCAATTTTGTTTTTTTGTTTGAAATTTTTCGATATATTTTTTATCATACAGGGTGTCTCAAGAATAGCTTTGCTGCTTTCAACTTAATTTTTTCAAATGGTACCTCCTGTATATTATGACATTTCTGGATTTTACGGAAAATTCTAGACATATTTCATGTATAATGTCATATGCCTATCTTCAACTGTTTCGGAAATATTGACAGTTGAAAATTGACTTTTTTGCATCTTTGAAAGACTGTAAAACCTGAAGGAATGATTTTACACAAAATCGATGATACATTTTTATCTTAGTTTTTCATAAACTAACATTTGACACCAACTTTGAAGTTAATCCATGATTAAAAATTCCGGTCAAATTTAATCTCCGGTTTAATTCAAAGTTGGTGTCAAATGATAGTTTATGAAAATCTAAAACAGGAATGTAAAATCGGGTTTCCTCTAAAATTAACCGTTTAGGTTTTACAGCCTGTCAAAGTTGCAAAAGAGTCAATTTTCAATCTATATACAGGGTGTCCCACGGTGGATGGCATATTAGACGTTTATGGAGAACTAAAAAGCGGATCATATTGAAAATTTGGCAACCGGGATAAACGACCATAATCTACACTTTAAAAATATTTTTGTTTATGCGGTGTTGCCGCTTCTACTCTAAACTAGTGGCAACATCGCTATTTTAAATAGAACACCCTGTATGTGATTGCATATTTGGATTCTACGTAAAATTCTGAACAAATTTCATGTGATATACCCTATACCTAAGTTCAACTATTTCGGAAATATTGACAGTTGAAAATTGAGTTTTTGCAACTTTGACAGGTTGTAAAACCTAAACGGTTAATTTTAGAGGAACACCGATTTAACATTCCTATCTTAGATTTTCATAAACTATCATTTGACACCAACTCTGAATTTAACCGGAGATTGAATTTAATTGGAATTTTTAATCATGGATTAAATTCAAAGTTGGTGTCAAATTATAGTTTATAAAAATCTAAGATAAGAATGTAAAATCGGTTTTCCTCTAAAATTAACCGTTCAGGTTTTACAGCCTGTCAAAGTTTCAAAAAGTCAATTTTGAACTGTCATTATTTCCAAAACAGTTGAACTTAGGTATAGGGTATATAACATGAAATCTGCTCAGAATTTTACGTAGAATCGAAATATGCAATCACATACAGGGTGTTCCATTTAAAATAGCGATGTTGCCACTAGTTTAGAGTAGAAACGGCAACACCGCATAAACAAAAATATTTTTAAAGTGTAGATTATGGTCGTTTATCCCGGTTGCCAAATTTTCAAAATGCGCTTTTTAGTTCTCCATAAACGTCTAATACGCCATCCACCGTGGGACACCCTGTATATAAACGTGAAATTCACTCACTCACTGACTGACTGACTGATTAAACACGAAATCTCGAAAACTACTAAACCAATCGAGATGAAATTTTGCAAACAGGTAGGTAATAGGTTGGAGATGCTCAATAAGAAATAATATCAACATGGCCTAAAGCAATCGCCTTAAATAACCAAAAATAAGAAACGGTGTGGCGCGGAAGTGCGGGGAAAAAAGTGTAAACAGAAACAGACGACGTGTCAGCTGTCAAATTCAGAAATACGACAAGCAGAATCAGATTCATAGCGATTTTCATTTGCAGAATCAGTGCAAAAAAATGTGTTTTTGTCGTTATATTTTCATGCTTTCACCAGAAACGATTCGGAACCGATTCTGAACAAATTCCACCGGTCCCAGGATAAGCTAACTTTAAGTTTGAGACATGACATTCGCAATTCGTTCACGTATTCGACAGTCTGGAGCAAGGTTCTGGAGTTTTTGTTCGGTTCCAAAACTGTTCGCGATAAAATAGGAACCTGAACCCATTCACAAGTTGGGATCGGGTTGCTTACTCCGAGTTACTCTGATCGCACTCCAGCCGTTATCTGATAAGCTAAAAGGTAATACCCGAACGGCTGAAGTGCGAACCGAGGTGCGAACGGAATCACTCGGAGTGCATGGAGTGAGCAAGCCGAACCCAGCTGGGCATGCGCTCTACGATAGTCCTCAATTAGTTCCGGACTAGTTCGGAATCGGTTCAAAATATGATCCGCGAACAAAGCTATTAGCAGCGAGTGGCACTTCAAAAAAATTTAACGTCAGCTGTCAAAAAATAGTCTTCATTCTTCATATTTTGCAGCCACAAAGCAGAACAAAAAATGTGGTTTACAGAGAGGTGCTGCAAAAATAAGAGTTACACGACCATATGCTTGACGCAACTATCCCCTTAGCTCTATGAAAGAAGATTACCTAATGCTACCTTCACCCTACACCTACAAAATTTGTATAGGGCGTGCGAAGCCGCGGCAACAGCTAGTAGTCAATATTTCCGAAACAGTTGAAGGTATATGACATTATACATGAAATATGTCTAGAATTTTCCACAAAATCCAGAAATGTCATAATATACAGGGGGTACTATTTAAAAAAAATAAAGTTGATACCAGCGAAGCTATATTTGAGACACCCTGTATGATAAAAAATATATCGAAAAATTTCAAACAAAAAAACAAGATTGACGTGTCTGAGCGATTTTTCTAAAATTCTACT